>PVKB01005285.1:0-103374 GCA_004027205.1 Ctenodactylus gundi
GGGGTTTGGATTTTACTGTGTGTCCAAAAGGGAACCATTAGTCGGGCTGCAGGTTGAAGGAGCTGGCGTAATCAGTGGACACAGGTTCCATTTCTCAGTTTCCACCATGGTGTCAGAATTCTGGCAGGGACCTGCTGTCTCACCCTGCCTTCTCACGCAGAATGCTGCTAAGAATGTGACTAGGGACTTGATCCTGTTTCCTTTAGGGCTAGGCATTTGATTCTAGGCAAAAATTACACCTTTAGTTTTGGTCACCTCCATTCCTAGTGGTTCTTCTGACATAGTCCTTTCCTGACACGTTATTCTCCCATGTTTGTCTGTCTACAGTTGTTTCAAAGACTATTATTTTCCATGCTTATTGTGCTTCTTTGAATGTCAGTAAAACAAATTAACAGATGAAAGATAACCAATGATTTCTGTCCAAATGAACCTGAAAGTATTATCTGTATGTATGAAGATAACATAATTCAAGGAAACCAGCTTCTCAGCCTGATTTCCACAGGTTAGGCCATCTCTAGGAGTTAAGGGCCCACAGGGTAAGCAAAGGGAACTTTTGTGAGACACTGTGCTGACAGAAATAAGGGCCCCAAACTACTTCATTGTCAAGTTACTGTTTTTACAATTGAGTGCTGAAAACACACATCAAGTGAAGACTGAGTCTTGTATAGGTATTATGCCTAGTACCTCTTTTGTATTTGTGCCTGGTAAGATTCTTACTATACATGTAAATGTCAGACTGAGTTTACACATTTAAGGACATGACCTGTATTATTTTGTATAGTCAACTATTAAGAGGGACTACCTGTCAAAACACTTTTGGTATTAAAAATTTTGGAGTAGTTAAAAAAATGGCTTGGCTATATTTTCTTTTTTCTGACTGTATTTTCCAATTTTCTTTTAGAGAAGAAATGGGTCAAAAGATAGTCTGATTGAGGAAAAATCTCAGATATCTGCAAGCAATATGGCTGGAAAACACACAGCAAAAACAGTAAAAACTATCCAAGCTGCCCGCTTCAAGATAGAGACTTGATCCTGGTGAAAGACCAGGGATGGGATGGGGAAGGGTATGTGTGCCGCTGGTACTTTTGAAACTGTGAAGTAGATATACAAGTGTCTTGGACCTGCCGTGCTTCTTCAGCATAAGAAAATAAGCCTCTAAATTTTGGCTGCAGCCTTCTTTTGAAGGGCCTTTGACTGGACGGTTGGTCATGTCATAAACTCACTCAATGCCACTTTTCCTAAAACGGGATGGCAACCAACCCCATGTACCTAGGATCCACCAGTTAAGATCAGATACTTAAGATAAACATCCTGGACTGCAGCTAGCTTTCTGTGTTGATAGTATACCAAGTGGGAAGGTCTAGGTGGTTTTGAGCTCCTGCTGAGGTAAACAAGGACTAGAGCATTGCTGTCAGACTGCAATTTTTATCCATGGAAAAGTTCTTTAGTATTCTATTTTGTGGTATTATGTTCCACTGGTTATGTACAAATGATGTAAAAAGCTGTTTTTAAGTGCTGCTTTTAATTTCAAGTGTCCCCGTTTTGTGTTTTCTGAACAAAATGCTGAGTGTTTGCTGTTCCTCCATCTCCTTCCCACCCAGCCCAATGTGGCCACCTGACTTGCTGTCCCCAGAGACTATTTTGGCCCTTTCCCCTGTAAGGGGAAACATACTTTACGCAGGACTTTCCTCACTGCCACCCTCACCTGTTCTGGATTCCACCCTTTCCTCTCCCTCAGGATCCTTGCCTCTGCCACCTTTGCCACAGCATTAAACAGGCCTGTGATCCAATTACATAACTCTGACAACCACACATCTTCCTCTAGCTACAGTTCCTTTCCCATTCTCAGCTAGGTTTCTTAAAGTGACATTTTTAGTATCAATTCACCTGTTTTAAATGTCCTCACCTAACCAGAGGGATTCTTACGCTTTGCAGTACTGATTTCTTTAATGCAATCCTTTTGCTTTATTGAACACTCTGCTTTGCCTTCCATTAATGACTGGTTTTCCAAACCTCTCATCTAGGACCTCTTGTCTACCCTAGGTCTCATTTATACCCATGGCCTTAAAGTTTATTTTTGCAGCTCAGACTACAAAGTTGTGTTATAAGAGGCCACCTGGACCTCTCAGGTTTCAAGTAGTTCAAACACTGCCCCTAAGCTGGATTTAGGGCCACTATGCTGTAACTCCGAGGACTACACACCTCTGTGCTGGCTTTGCCTTCATCTCACCATGCTGGCCCAAGCTGCTTCTGCCTAGACAAAACTGGGATACTCTGACTAGCCTACCTGCTCTGCATTCTTTTCTTCTGGATCTCCATTACTTGCTTTTAATAATGCCCACGCCTTAAGTGGTCTGGCCTCCTTACAAACTACCTCTTTCACTCCATTCAACAACACAACCCTAGCTCCTAGATAGGCATTGAAAGGCTCACTCAACACAGAACTGTAAATCAGGGCAGAGGGAAAAGAGACAGCCATGGTAGAACCTTCTCCGTAGCCCAAGAACCCTGCCAGCCATTCTTACAACTTTGCCTTGCAAAAACGGCTTCCACCTTTAATGTCAGCTCTCTCAGGTTTCCCGACTCGGTCAAACCCCACTAAGGTACTCTAATCAAAGTGAGCCTCTCTTTTGTGATCTCTATTTCCTCTACTCAGCCAGGAGGCTCTAGAGGAATTTGTTTGTCTCTGGCTTACTGTTGTGTTCCCAGCTCCTCGCAGTTCAATAAACTTTTTGGAATGTCTGAAAACATTCATTCACTCCTGCTTAGTTAGGTACGCCAATCTCTAGCAGACAAGTCTAGTTAAAAAAAAAAAATCCACGAGGGGTGGAGGAATGGCACATAGTGGTTGAAAGCACAAGGCCCTGCGTTTGCTCCCGCAGCACCACATAAAGCTGGGCATGGCGGCACACACCTCCAACCTGCACTTGTTCTGAGTCAAGGCTAGCCTGGGCTATACAGCAAGGCCCTATCTTAAAGCACACAATGAACATAGTAAAAACATCCATAACCCAAGACGCAGCTAGTCTGGTTTTGGTATCACATGAGCCACAGGTGCTTAACTTTAAAAAAAACCCATTTATTTATGTGCTTTATCTCAAAGTGTACATTTATGAATTGTCCGAAGATAACTCAGTATTTTTCAGACTTCTGATATTATTGATCCAAATAACTGGTAAAGATGAAATTTTCAAGGCCATCACCAAGGGCATAAACCCTAAAAAAAAAAGGAGATAAATTTACTTAATTCGACAGGCAAATATTATCACATCTCAAACAAGAATTCAATAATCCTCACTACATGTCAGTAGTTGATATTACTATTTCTGGAACTAGCCCTAAGATTTGGCAAGCTTTTTTTTTTTAAACATCAACTACCACACACACACAAACTTAAAGAAATAGAAAGGTCACATACGTGCATAACCCCCACCCAGGTGGCAGGCAGGCAGCTGCAGTTGGCTCCAAACACCCATCTTCTTTCTTCTACCTGAGTAAAACAGTCAGCTAAGTTTGGTTGAGAAAACACAATATCGTCACTGATGGGATTGCACTGTGCACGTAAATTAGCACAAATGCATTCGTTAAATGTTACTTGTGCAGTTCCTACACCAAATATATCAGATATAAAGGCAGGAAAAGGGCTGCACAGCTTTTATTTGTGCCTTTTTTGACACCGCATCCACTAGTTTCCAAAAGCGGACGGGCAACACAAAGGCCACAACACGGAATGCCTGCGACCGGTTCTCTCCGGCGGAGATTACAGGCTGGATTCGGACCTCTTAGAATAGCAATGAAAACCGAAACGCCATCTTTTCAGTGTCTTTAAATTCGGAGGCAGCTAGGCTGCTGCTTTCCATGAACTAGACATGCACCTACCCAGTGCGCGTCCTCTTTGCCGTCCGCGCCGGGACACGGCGGGCCGGCGTCTCCACGGCAAGCAAGCGCAGGCCCCTAGCTCCCCACGTCGCGGGAAGGGACGGGGCCTGCGGGGCGCCAGGGCCCAGCGAGGTCCCGCGTGGGACGTGGCCCCTCCGGTCCGGGCCCAGTGCCGCGGGCGCCGGCCCGGCTCAGGATGGCGGCGCTCGTCCCGGCGCCCGGCGTGGGGGGCCGCATGGCCCGCGCCATCTGCCCGGCCGGAGCCCCGGCACCGGACAACACGCACGTAGCGCGGGAGACGGGAAAGAGCGCGCGGGCCTCCCACAATGCTTTTCTACGGATGGAAGGAACCACTGCCGGAGGGGCGTGGGGAGAACGGACGGTCCCATCGCCGCCTCGCTCTCGGGCGCCGCCGTGTGGCGGGAGGGGGAAACGCTCACGAGGGGCGGTGGGGCGGGCTGCCTAGCGACATGGGACCCAGGAGCCAGCTCAAGTCCCCTTCAGGGTTGTGTGACCGGTGCCTTCAAATGGAGCGTAGACACCCTACTGCCCTTTCTCCTGTCTGTGCGGAACAGGGGCACAGACCGAAGGAATTAAGACCCCAGTGTGTCTTGGGGACGACAGCCAGAGCTCAGTATCTCCAGCTGAGGAAGAGTAAACTCATTCATTCATTCAAAAAAACCCCATACATACATACATACATACATACATCATACATACATACATACATACATACACACACACATCTATCTATCTATCTCTCTATCTATCTATCTATCGAGTACTTACTGTGCTCCCCGCTCCTTCCTGAGTGTCTGTGGAATCTGCCTGCCCTACATTCTGTTTGGGATATAAAGACATCAAAGTGGTAAAAACATGAATGTTTTGGTTCCACACGTCCTCGAGGGCCGGGAAGGATCCCAAGGGTCCGCAGTAGCTGTCTTAAGCTCTGGGATCGGCGCACGTACTTATTACATCACCCTCACGTTTACGTGCCCTGCCCCGTCCGCCCTCATCTCCTCTCTCTTTCCACAGTCCATTTCCTGCTTTCTTCCATCTCTCATGCTTGGCTCTTTTACTTATTTATAATTAGGATTTCTTAAAAACTGTGTGATATTTCATCTGGGTCTGATTCGCAATACACAATGGTTTCAAGGGGCATCCACTTTCCTACAAATGACTCGTTTCTTTTTTATGGCAGAGTAGAACTCCATGTATGTATATTCCACGTTACCCGTCCCTCTGTGGCGGACATTTCAGCATCTTCCATGACTTAGCTGTTACAAGTTGTGCTGCTATAACCATGGTTATACATGTATCTCTGTTATATGATGCTTTTAACTCTTGGAACGATACCCAGAAAAGGTTTCGGTAGCTCAAATGGACTATACACTTTCAACTTTTTGAGGAATCTCCCTGAAGCTTTCCATAATGGCTGAACCAGTTTACAGTTCCACCAGCAATGGAAAAGGGTTCCCCTCCCCCAACACACATTCGCAGAAGCATCTTTTGTCGTCAAATGTTATCATTTTAACATGCAATCAATGTAAAATTATTAATGAAATATTTTGCATTTCTTAAACCCTAGTAAATATTAAAATGCTGGTGTATAATTTATGCTTCTACTAATTCCTGTTCAGGCACATTTCAAGGGCTTAGTAACCCAAAGGCTAGAGATAGCAAGCCAGCAGGTAAGCTCTGAGCAGAGTATGTGGGATGGTCACAGAAGTCATGGGGCAGCAAGCATTGGCCAGTGTGGCTGGCACAGAGTGAGAGGCACAGTGATGAGACACTGTGAAGGAGACAGGCAGGAGCAGGCACATAGAGCCCCTTACCCGTGGTAAGGATTTGGGAGTTTATGCTGAAATTTTGGAGTCCATTAGTTATCATCCTAGAAATCAAGCCGAGGCTGCTAATTAGCTTTTTGTTTTCTTTAGTCCTGCTCTTCCTCCGAAACTAACTCCTTGAAGTGGCACTACTGGCATCGAGCTGGGCCATGTGGTGACAAGGAAATCTCCTTCCCCTGTGTTCTAGCAGAGATTCCCTCCACAGCTACAGCGCCTGCCCCCTTCCGTGTTTCTCTGAAGCCTGTTTGGGAGAGGGGGAAGAAGAAAGACGAAAAGGAACAGACCTTGTCTCTTGACTCATCGAGCTTTGTTCACTGAATGTTTGTAGCTTCTGTTATCTCAATCATGTCTCAAAGACGTTTAAAAAAAAAAAAAGGAAAAGGAAAAGGATCCAGGAGTGGTGGCACATTTCTATAGTCCCAGCACTCTCAGAAGCTGAGGCAGGAGGATAGAAAGTTCAAACCCAGCGTGGGCGACTTAGTCACATCCTATTTGTGTGGTTTGGATCTGGAGTGTCCCCTACAGGCCTCGCCTGCCCGTGAATACTCTACTGCTGGGAGGCGGGGCCTGGCTGGAAGGGGCGGATGCTTAGGGCTCGGCCTGGAGGAGGGTGTGCTGGTTCCGCCCTTCCGAGATTTGGTTCTGCTCTGCAGTGCTGAGAGGAGCTCTCTCCAACTGTGGTCCCACCATCTGTTTCCACCATTTTAAGCCGCTCACTTGCACATGAATGGTCTGTGACCTTCTGAAATTGGAAAAGTGAAATACATCTTTCCTCTCCTAAGTTGTGGATGTTGGGTATTCTGTCCCAGCAATGAGAAAGTAACTAAGACACTATACTAAAATAAAAAATTAAAAAACCTGGGTTCAACCCCAGTACCCCCCCACCCCCCCCACGAAATAAACATGGGCCCACAGTCCCATATCATCACATCAGCGATTCACCCGAGGGACTGGCAAAGTGACCTGGGAGCAAGAACTAGACGTGGAAACAGGAAATGTGTCTGACCACGGGAAGGTAAATAACTTCAGACCTGTGTAGAAGACCAGTGTCACAGCTGGGGCAAGGGAGAGGGTGGCGGGGACATTACTAAGATGGTCACTTAAGTAGCGTCTTAACACACAAACTCAGCTAATCAATATTTGTGTTCATTTTCATCATTCTGGAACTTGAACCCAGGGCCTTCACCTGGAGCTACATCTGTAGCTTCCCCCCCCCCACCCCACCCCCGCCCGCCTTTTTAAAAATTCTGAGACAGAGTCTCACGAAGTCATTAAGTTGTCCAGACCGGGCTCAAATTTGTGATCCTCCTGCCTCAGCTTTCAGGTCACAGCAGTCATGTAAATAGGATAATGTTATTTTCTTTAAACATTGAGCTTTATAGTCTTTGTCTTTTAATTGGAACATTTAGTTCAATTACAATTAATGTACGTGTTATGCCTGTATAGCAGTTTCCACCATTTTATTTCATGCTTCCTTTCCACCCGTCTCTCACTAGGCTCCTTTCCCTCTTTTTTCATTTGTAATAGTTTGATTGTTGAATTTGTTGACATTATTTTCATTTAATGTTTTCTCCTGTTACAGTTTAAAAGTTTGTACTGAATTTATAGTTTTTGAGAGGTTCTCAAACTTCTAACTTGTGGATTTAATTCACAAAGACTAAATATAAGTTAATTAAAATACTTTATGTATATAATATACTTACTCCTTCTTGAACCAAGGGCCGTGGCTCTGTCTCTGGCCTTCCCTTTCTCCTCCTATTTTCTATTGTCTAGTATTTCATTGTTGTGTATTTTAAACTCATAAATTTAACATTAATCTTAATTATTTTTTCGCAATCATTAAATAACTTTCCCTACAGGTCATCGTTTCTTTGATCATTATTCCCTGCAGCTTTTCAGATAATTCATTCAGGATTATTTTCTCTTCCTGATGTATATATTTTAAAGGATCTTTCTGTTCCAATTTTCATTTTTGGGGCATCAGCATCACTTATTAGAAGTGCAGAATCTTAGGTTCCTCCCAGACATAATGAATTGCAACTTACAGTTTAACAAGTTCGCCAGGCAATTCATTCATGAAGTTTGATAAACACTGCTTCAGATGTCTGTTTAGAAGTGTGTTCATTATAAACTCTCGGAACCTTTGTTGGTCTGAAAATGTGAATCTTTCATTCTCATTTTTAAAAGGCACTTCACTGGGTATATAATTTTACATTGATGTTTACTTTCTCTCAGAACTTTTAAGATTTCTTTTCCTATAGGAAAAAGCTTTCACTTTAAGGGAAAATTCAGATGTTATTCTAATGGCTGTTACTTGCTAATTAACCTGTCTTTTCTTCTTTCTATTGTGAATGATCCGGATATCACTGCATTATGAATAGGTTTAAAAATTATCTTGGCTGAGATCAAATTGGATTCCTGAATTGGAGACCTGGACCCTGCCTTCCTGAGTTCTGTCTTCCAACCCAGAAATTCTCTTTTAGCCATGAACACTGAACTTTTGGAATCGATAAGAAAAAGTGTTGGACATAGTATTTTAAATATGTTGTTCTAAATGCATGGCAGAATTAGTTGGGAAAAAAATAAAAACGGACCAGTCCCCAGAAGCCAGGACCAATAGACAACATGAATTCAGACGAAGAGTTGAAGCTGGCGGCGAGGTCAACTGCCCATTCCTGGAGGTTTGGAGCTGACGCCTCATGACATTTTTGTTTGTTCTGAGTTGGAGGACTTCTCTGTGGATCGCTCCTGCCGTGCTGCAGGCAGAAAGCACCTCTCGGATTTCTTCGCCAGTTTGTTCTTTGAAAAACCACCCAACTCAAGAACATCGGAAGTGCTCATCGCTGACTTCTTTTCACGGCTAAGAAGCTGTGTGTAAAGGTAACATTTTTTTTTTTTCCCAAGCCAGTTTATCTATTAGAGCCATTTGCAGTCTGTTTCTTAAAATAACTTGACTGAATTCCTTGGAAACCTGAAAAATTACTCTGAAGTCCATTTGTAATAAAAAAACTGATGAGAATAGAATAATTTAGAAAAAGTCATGAAGAATGACCAACTCCTTTTTCAATACTAAATATCGATCATACTCTAATATCAAATATTAAGCATATTCTGATTTCCATCTGATAATTCCAGTAGTGTGGACATGGTACAGGCATTCCCTATCAATACGGTGGAAGCTGTAGTGTGTAGTGCTTAGTGTGTATTGCACTCACTATGTACTAAAGCCAATGCCCGAGTCAGAAGAGGAGGGAGGGCTTCTCTGTTACACGTTGTCGTTACGTGAGTGATGTGCCATTTAGAGAAAAAATTGTTTGATATTTTAAAGCAGAATAAGGTCTAGTAGTTTTAAAAATTCAGTAAAAAAATCAAGGTAGAAAAGCTGAGTAAAATATTTGATTATGGGAAAAACATGACAAACATATTATCCATGCCCATTTTTGGAAGGTGGCAAGAAACTGGCCACTTTCTCATCTCTGTGACCCAATACCTCCAATCACAATTTAGGGAGGAAAGGTTTGTTGTAGCTTACGGTTTCAGAAGGTCTCAGTCCTGTCACGGGTGGGCGGCTGGAAAATGGTGGACTCGCACGGTGGGGCCCCAGCTAGAGCTAGAGCCGGTGCTCAGGAGACAGAGAGCTTCACAGCATGGTGGAACAGAGAGGAGTCTGGGAGGGAGGGTGGAACCAGCACACGCCCCTCCAGGTCAATGCCCAGGCATCTGTCCCTTCCAGTCAGTCCCCACCTCCAACACTACACAGTATCCATAGGTACACGAGGCTTTGGGGGATGCTCCAGATCCAAACCACAACATAAGATAATAGAAAATTATTTTTTGAACCAGGACGATATTTCCAATACCACATTTCAAACAATAAATAAAAATTTATTGGTAAATAATGGAAAGAGAAAATTATGGATGTGGTAACAATCTAAAACTGTGTCCAAACTAATACGTACAAAGAAACTTCATGTATAAATGGAAAATTCTCACAAAAATAGAATTATGAATAATTATTATGTCCACAGGAGCCGATAGAAATTAATGGAGGGATATTTTATAAAAGAGAATTCTAAAACACACCAAGGAATTCCATGAAAAATATTTTTGTAACTTTATTCGTTTCTAATAATACTATTTAAACGCTTACTTTTGTTTTTCTTGACTTCAACATGTTGACTTTTATTAAAACTTAGGCATGTCTGTGTTTGGAAAGACACTGTCTTTTCTTTTCACTTTGTTTTATTTTGAAGTATAATTGCCCTGAAAGGCTTTTTTTTCCTGACGATTTTTCATTATTGTTAATCATTATTCTAAATGTGTTCACATATAAGTGACATAATTAAGCAAGATGCGGCTCATCTTAATTTTGTCAATAGAGACTTCACGTGAAATCCGCACTACCGTTTTAGAGCTCGTGGGGAAGGACCTGCTTGTCAGAGACCATGATCCTGCGGTAGATGCCAACTCAGACAGTGCACAAAGCCAACCACCAGGTGGCAGTCCAAGCCAAGCAGAAAACCTATGTTAATGTATTGCGGCACATCCACACAGTCGCACTTTAATTGGAATGAAACTTCCAGAATTTTCTTCAAGTCTTGTTTTATCGCAGGCAGGGCATTGATCTTCTGTTTTAGTATCACAGGCAGGGCATTGATCTTCTGTTTTAGATCTGGTCTAGCTACATACAGACGACCTGTTCTGATGTGACTTTGAGGAGCCCACAGAAATGTCTTCTGCATTCCAGTCCGGACAGGGATGAAATATCCCCGAGTGGTAGGTAGCGCTCTGTTTGTCACAGCAGTTTGTGTCCTGGGCTAGTCAGAAAAACAGACCTGGGACTGTACTTCAGCCAGGAGCCAGCCAGCCAGGAGATGCACAGCGATGGGGGCCGAGTTATTCATGGAAGCTTCCTTTGTGACTTAGGCAGCTCGGCCAATCTTACGTTTCTTTTAGTCAGGTATGACTCGAGTACTATGCCTAGTCAGATGTCTGAAAATAAACAGCTGTCGTATAAAATTTATTTTTATTTATTTATGACTAAATATACACAGCAGGACTGGGAGGGGTGGAGAACTTGGACACCAACTCTGAGTTATGGGCCTTTGGCAAGGTCTTTCCTAGTGTACTTCTGGGTATACTGAGATGGAAGCCTTGATGGATACTTGTGTATATTGTTAATTGATCAAATAGCTGATTAATAGGTTGATATTACATGGTAGGATGTGCTAGAGAAGCTCCTTTTTAAATATTCTTTCCTCTGGCAATTTGGTGGTGGCTATTGCAAGTGCTCATCAAATTTGGGATTATGCAAAATTAAGGAGCATAAGTGGAGTAGCCAAATTAGACTCTTGAAGTATTAGACTAGAGTAGGTAAGTATTACAAGAGTGATTTTGAAGAGATTGCATGCAGAGGCTACTCTTTCAGTCCCAGGTCAACCACATAGATACAACACAGGTCAACACATCTGAAAAAAATTGGAAAATATAGAGGCAGTGAGTGATATGAATTAGGTGCATACTGTGGCTGTCAGCAGAACGCAGTTAACTTTGGATTTACTGATCAAAAGCGTGGCAGGATGAAGCAGAGAGGGCGTGCCCTCTTCCTCCTACTGATCAGATCACTCTTCAATTCTAGGAGCTGCACTTCAAGTGGGCCTTTGGCAGACTTCAGACTGCTCCAGAAAAGGGAAACAAGGGTATTAGAAGCTGTGTCGCTTAGCGGGGAGCTTAAGGGACTAACTGGCATTAAAAGGACAATATCATAAGATGGGACGATGGGGTGTGGCTGGTGGTACATGCCTCTAACCTCAGTATTCTGGGAAGCTGAGGCAGGAGAACTGAAACCTCAAGCTCAGCCTGTGTGATTCGGGCACATAGTAAGATCCCATCTCAAACTAACCAACAAGCGCTGGAGGTATAGCTCAGTGCGAAGGCCTTAGGTTCAACTTCCAGGATTGAAAAGGAAGAAAGTGTGGTAACACTGGTTTCACGTAATAACACGTCTGTCATAAGAGCTTACATCTTATTCTGTGAGATCCCAAGGAAATCAAATTAAATTAAAGGGTTTGCAGGGATGGAAAATTTAGGGGGACAGCTTTGATTTCCACATAATAACTTTCTGATCACTGGAAGCAACCTCAAACGAGAAGAGACTATCTCCTAAGATGGTGATTTCTCCATCATTAGGGTGTTCAAGCATAGACTGATAAGAACTTGGAAGTATGTCAGCAGCTGATAAGTAGTTGAAAGAATTTGGAGCTCCCTTTCAACTGTGGGAATTTATGATTATTTTCTTAAGCCAGTATTAAGATAACATGTATCTTTAAGGAAAGCTATGCTGGAAAACTTCCATATTAATTTATCCCTATAATCCTAGTATGTGTGTGTTTTTTTTTTTCTCTTCAAGTTCTTTAGTCAGCAGAGGCAATATTAGAACTTTAAATATGACCTTTGTTCCTGTTGTTTCAGAGATATGGTTAAAGCCTTAAATGTCAAGGTAAACACGATAGGTGCCCAGTGCCTCCAAATCCTAAAGGAGTTATCTATGCAGGTTTTGTTGAGCGATCATACAACCAGTTCTGCCTGCATTAGCTGATGACTTTTCCAGTGTTGAAACTGAAGTATTGGTAAGGAAGACTGTTTGGGAGTGACTGACAGTCACTGGTGTGCTGCAAGGTATCTGTCCCTTCTCTGATGAGGAACCACTGGGAGAACTTGAAATGTAGCCCCTGTAGCCTGGGCATCTCAATGCCAGTGATGCTGCCAGGAGAGGCTGCAGCTCCGGCATTGCTCAGGCATTGGGACAAATGAGAAAGACAGCTTTGGTGGGAACATCTTCTATCACAGCAGAGGGGTGTGAAACAGGTGCAGGTCTCTAGGTCAGAAGGGGGATGTTTTTTCCCCATTTTATTAATATGTATATATGCGATGCATAATGGTTACATTTAACTTGAGTATTTTGTGCACGTATAAATTGCATCAAGATTATAATCCCTTCCCCGTCCCCCTTTTGGCCCTCCGCCACCCACCTTCACCTCCAACTCCCACTATCACCCCCACTTGATTCTACGAAATAACTGTATTCTGGGTTTCTTATGTTAGAAAGAAATTGTTTGATAATCAATCTTCTGTGCCTGATTCACTTCACTGAACATGATGGTCTCAAGTTGCATACATTTGCCTAAAAAGCCTCCAAACTGTCTTCATAGACACTCCACTTTATAGCACTCCATTGTGCATATATGCCACAATTCAGGTATCCATTGGCCTGTTGATGGAAATCTTCCACGTTTTAGTTATTGTTAGTTGTGCTGCTATGAACACGGGTGTACATGTATATTTGTTACATGATGCTTTTAACTTTTTTGAAAAGATTCCTGGAAGAGGTATCTCTGAATCAAATAGTATATTTATTTTCAACCTTTTGAGGATTTTCATGCTGCCCTCCATAGTGATTGCACAATTTTACAATCCCACCGGCAGTTTAAAAGGGTTCCTTTCCCCCAAAAACCACACCAGCACTGATTGCTATTTGAGTTGTTGATATACATCATTCTATCTGGGTTTAGATGATGCTTTAGTGATATTTTGGTTTGAACTTCTCTAACCACTAAGGGTCGACTAAGCATCTTCTCATGGCCATTTGAACTTCTTCATCTGAGAACTGCCTATTCATTTCTGCTGCCCATTTTTAAATTGGGTCTTTGAATTTGAAGGTGTTGCTTTTCTGCAGTTCCTTGTACATTCTAGCCATTAGCCTCCTATCTGAGGTATAGGTGGTTAAAATTTTTTTCCCATTCTGTCGGTTTTCTCTTGACTGTTGATAATTTGCTGTGCAGAAACTTTTTAATTTGATAAAATTCCATTTGCTGATTCTGGGAACCATTTCTTTTGCAGTGGGTATCTTATTAAGAAAGTCCTTTCCTACACCTACATCTTTTAGATTTTTGCCTAATTTGTCTTCCAGAAGGTTCAGCATTTCAGTTTTAATTTCTAGGTCTTTTATCCAGTTTGATTTGATTTTTGTGCATGGTGATAGGTGTGTGTCTAGATTCATTCTTCTGCATGTGGATAACTATAGCACCATTTGTTGAAGAGGTTATCTTTTGCTCCAGTGTGTGCTTTTGGTTCCTTTATCAAAGATCAGGTAGCTGAGGATACTTGAGTCTTTCTCTGCATTCTCCGTTATGTTCCATTGGTCAGCCTGTCTGTTTTTTGGCAGTACCATATCACTTTTATAGCTGTCGCTTTGTAATATAGCTTGATGTTTGGAATTGTAATGTCACCTGCCATTGTCTTGTTACTTAGCATTGCTTTGGCTACTCTAGGTCTCCTATGGTTCCATATGATTTTAAGGATTGTTTTCCAAGTTCTGTGAAAAAAGCTGTTGGTATTTTAATAGGAATTGTGTTGAATTTGTATATCAGTTTGGGCAATATTGTCATTTTGATTGTATTAATTCTGCCTATCCAAAAACAGGGGATGTCTTTCCACTTTCTAATGTCTTCTTCAATTTCTTTCTTGAGTATAAAATAGATTTCTTTGTAGAGATTCTTCGCTTCATTGGTTACCTTTACTCCTAGATATTTAATTTTTTTAATGGACTATTGAGAACAGAGTTATTCTCTTGAGCTCTTTCTCAGTGAGTTCATTGTTAGTGTGGAGGAATGCTACTGATTGTTTAGTATTAGTATTAATACTGTAATTTGGCTGAATTTATTATTTTTGAGAGTTTTGTGGTAGATTTTTTGGGCTCTTCTATGTAGATAATCATATCATCTGCAGATAAAGATAGTTTAGCTTCCTCTTTTCTGGTACATAGTCCCTTTATCTCACTCTCTTGCCTGATTGCTCTGGCAAGGGTTTTGAGGACTGTGTTGAATAGGAGTGGTGAAAATGCAACACCAAAGCCTTGTCATGTTCCTGATTTAAGGGGAAATACTTTCAATTTTTCCCCATTTTCTATGATATTTGTAATAGGCTTGGAATATATGGCTTCTATCAGTTTGAGGTAAGTTTCTTCTATGTTTATTTTCCTCAGGGTTTTTGAAATCATGAATGGATGTTGGATTCTGTCAAAGGCCTTTTATATATCAATTGAGATGATGGTATGAGTTTTGTTCTTCCTTTTGTTAATGTGGTGTATTACATTGATTTATGTTCACTAAACCAAGCTTGCATTCCAAGAATGAAACCCATTTGACCATGGTGTGTGATCTTTCTGATTACTTGATGGATTCTATTTGCCAAAATGTTATTGAGAATTTTTGCACCTATATTTATTAAAGAGATTGGTCTATAATTTTCTTTGCTGGTTAAGTCTTTGTCTGTTTTTGATACCAAGGTAATGCTAGCTTCCAAAAATGAATTTGGTAGTGTTCCTTCTTGTTCAACTTCACTGAACAGTTTGAGAAGCATTATTGTGATGGTCGAAGGGATTATGTCAATTTGAGGGAATTAGGAATCACACCTTCATTAGGATTAGGATTTGTGAACCACGCCTAGATTGGGGACCAAGAACTGGTCTGGATTAGAGTGTGAGTGATTTGAGGGCTGGCCAATGAGAGAAGAGTACCCACGCAGATGTGGGCCGACTGGAACTCCAAGGGTATAAGAGAAAGGAAGAGGGAAGATTGTTACAGCTTCTTCCTCTGGGAAAGCTCTCACCTTCGCAATTGTCTGTGGATACTGACTTGCTACACGCCGCAGATTGTCAGCACATATTTGCTCCAGTCTCCACTTGCGTCTGTTTGCCTGTTGCTGCTCTTTAGTCACTGATCTTCAGGCTTTGGTGTTCGCCTGAGATCTATAGCAGATTCTCAACTCACCTGCAGCCCTACTTCACGGCTGAGCAGCCATCTTGGACTATCTCTATCTTTGGATTTGTAAGCCTTCCTACTGGGTCCTTTTGTGATAAAATCTGTATGTCCTGTCTTTGAAAGAACCCAAACTAATACAATTCAAGTTAGCTCTTCTTTGAAATACTGAAAATAATTCTGCTGTGAATCCATCTGGTACTGGACTTTTCTTTGTGGGAAGAGATTTTATTACGGCTTCAATTTTCATATGTGTTATGGGTCTACTGAAGGTTCTTATGTCTTTTTGGTTCAACTTTGGTATTTTGTTTCTATATGTCTGCCAAGTTGTTTCTCAATTTCTTGAATTGCCTTCATTATGTGCTTCTTTGTTATAATCTTCTAATGTCTTATTAATGTCTGCTTTTAGTTCTCTGTACATCTCTTTTATGTCATGTGTGAGTTTCTTGACCAGTAAGTCAACTTCTTTTTTCACTTTATTGTCTGTACATTCTGCTACTTCAGGATCCCTGGTATCAGTTTCTGGAGTGTTGGGCGCTTTTATAGGTGATTTACTACCTTATTTCCCTATGGTTCTGTTGAGGTGAGTTGAAGCTTAGATATTGTTGATTGTCTCTATTCAGAGATTCTTTTATTAGACTCTTTCTGCTTTAAGTGTTTCTTTGAGTTCATTCAGGTTTTAGGATTTATGACTGTTTTCAACTTATTTAGCTATTGATTATGAAGGTTTTTATCAATGTCCACCCTTCTGTTGAGACCTTAATCTCTTCCTTCTTTCATGAAAGAAGAACAGAATACAGAGCTATATATGATCTATAGCCTATCTCAGATATAAAGATCATTATTGATGTTAACACACATGCTTTGAATTAAGGTTTACATTTATAGTGCTATCTAATATTAACAGCTTATTGGCAGGGCTTAGTAGCTAATTTAATATTATAACTATTCTACACACAACATTAATAGGTACAATATCCATTTACTATGTATCTAACTAAACCTGGTGTTGACTTATTGAAATGTTCTACTAATACAGTAATATAAAACAGACATTAGAATAATAGAGCTCTATACTACTTATCTAGGCTAATCTAAGACACTAGAGGTGCTAGAGGTGTCTACTCTTATTGCTTCCACACACTAAATCCTTTAAAACAATATGAAGCATATTTATATCTATGTTTATACTTGTTTCCTACTAGCTATATATTTACACTAGCCAAATATTGATATATATACAGTCAATCCCCCCACTTAACCTTCGAATTATGAGCTAAACTACTAATGGTGGTTTCTATACACATTGTTTGGTAGCCTATTGAAGGAATTTGTTCACGGTGTCACTATATTATTGATCACTATATTATTGATAATAATATATGCACAAAACAATGTTACTAATTTATTATTAGCTAAATAGTATACAGATAATTTGTCTCTACCAGTCTATCTATATTGTTGTAAATTATTGATACTTAACAGTTATATTACTAAGGGAAATTGGAGTAAGGGGAGAGCAGGGAAAGATTTGGAGTTAGCTTTAGGTATGAAGTAGAAAGCAGAGAAATATTTATGTGACAGAGAAAAGCCTGGAAGTACTACTATCCCAGTCTGAGAGTACCAGATAGGGAAAAGCGCTTTAAGCAAGATTCAGATGACTTAGGGAGAGCTGGAAATGGAGTAGACAGAGAAGAACTTCCAGATCTGCAGAACAATTTATGAAAAAAGGCTTAGAGAGTCAATCAAGAGGGGGAGAGGTTCAGAAAGTATCAAAGAGACAGAAGGAGGTGGAAGAGAAAGAGAGGAAACAGAGCAGAAAAAGGTACAAAGAAAAAAGGTAGAACTAAAACCCAATGATCTGCAGGAAAAGTAAGGAACTGGAAAAAAAAGAAAAAAGAAAGAAACCAAACAGACAAAACAAAAACCAAGACAATAAGCCAACTTAAAAAAATCAGTTAACCCCCTCTATTTTTGAATGTAATTGTTTTCAGGTGTTGGATCTCTCAATTTGTGATTAATTTTTTTTCTACTTTGAGACAGGCTCTCACTCTGTAGCCAGGCTGGTCCTAAACTCACTTCGGAGCCCAGGCTGCCTTGGACCTGCAGCAATTCTCCTGTCTCAGTCTCCCGGGTGCTGAGATCATTGGCGTGCGCCACCACGCCCGGCTTATGTGGTGCTGGGGAATCGAACTCAGGTACTTAGCGCTTGTTTAAGGCTTGCTAGGCAAGTACTACTGAGCCATTCTTCCAGTCCCAGATCTCTTAGCTGATGACATTCAATCCTGCCAGTGGTCCTGGGGATTTCCCAGTTGTCTGAGTGCTGTTCCCAGCCAGTCCCAGTGGTCCAAAGAGGGACCTCCAACTCTCCTCGCTGGACTCGCCAGGCGACTCTGGTTGACGTGATCCCTGGTCCGTGCACACCTCCGCCTCTGCACGTCTCTCCGCCCTCCTCCATCCGCAAGCAGTCCCGCATCTCTAGTGCCCTGGGCCAGCCAAGTCCTCTGGCATGGAGATCTGCTTCTCCCTATTGTTTCTCTTGCCAGTGTGACTCCTAGATCTTCTGCCCGGCTTGCTTAATCCAGCAGCTTTCTCTTCCACACGGGAGCGGGCACCCAGCTTTACGTCAGCACCGCGACGCTTGGCCCCCGGAAGTGGGATGGTTGTAAGGAGGACCTGGCTCCACAGATTTCCTGGGGTGGCACAGAGCTGGCACTCCAGGGCTGCTGGGGGAGACTACAACAGGCCCGTCTGCAGCTGGTCAGTGTGACGCGATTCGGGCATTCAGTTATCTTGGCTCAGATCCTAGCTCTACTGCTTGTGTACTGTGTGGCCATGAGCACGGATGGAACCAAAATGGTAGAAGAAGTGAACCTCTTATTCCTGCTTGGATCTTAGGAAGGTGTATCAGGGAAGCCAATTTATGTATTTTTCCCCCCCACATTTTATTGATATGTATACATGCAAAATTCAAGGCATACAATGAGGTTGAGCATTTTGTGCACATACATATCTTGTCCAGGTGACAAGGGCTTTCCCGCTCTCCTTTTGTCCCTCCCCCTACCCACCCCTCCCTCCCTCCTCCCCACCCTACCCCCCTCTTTCACTTTGTCTTTCCTCTTAAGTTCCAAAGGAGTTGTGATGTAGGCCAGTCTGTCTGGGGTGAGGGAAGCCAATTTAAATTGGACAAAAGAGACTTTTTAAAATGCTGAGATAAGACTTGCAACTTAATGGTACAGAGACAGAGAGAGAGAGAGAGAGAGAGAGAGAGAGAGAGAGAGAGAACTGTGACACTTTTTCAAAAATTTCAAGGGTGAAAAAGAGTTTAGGAAGCAAGCTTGAAGACATTGAAGAAGGAAGAATAAGGCTAATTTCTGTTTGAATTCTGTGTCAACCATCTCAATATATAAACAACCAGGCTACAGCTATCAGTAGGAATGCCAGGGGCTGCGGATGGATTCTGTACATGGCATTTTTACCAAATAACTGTGCTAGTAGGAAGTTCATCCTACCCACGAGGGGCTTATATTTCTTCACTTATAAAAGATCTTCTGGTTCTGTCTAGGTGTATAGTTCTATATTTCCATTTGTCATTACAATCACGAATTAGCCTGTATATAAAAATTCATATTTACAAATATTTATTTCTAACTAGACTTTTCCAGGAAAGATTGCATTAACTGAATTGCCACGTTTCATTCTGTTGGCAGGCCGGTTGTGTTTTTCATGTAACTATAGTGTTAAAGTTTTCTTATCTGTTTCTCCAGTAGTTTTCCTCTTTGCTAAACTTTATATAGATAAGCTTAGTAAGATACTTTCAGCAAATGTATTTTAAGACTCTTCCCCATATAAATTCTGCTGATTCAGTCTACACGTGGTGCTTCTATTTTCTAAATGAAAAAACACAGGCAAACTAAATTCAAGAAGGTAAGAGAAGTGGTCAATTAAATACAACTGAACACTGAAGGATTCCTCAGACCTTTTGGAATTCATGAGATGCCACTGCATTTTTTTTTCTCATTTGCAATGAAAAACAGACACAGCTTGTTTTTGAATTTGACGTCTTTTTGTAACACGACTGCTCTCTGAAGTTAACATAATTATCTGGAAATTCCTGCTAGGCTCTGACATGCTTTCTGAAGGGTTGGCATGGCCAAATTATTTGTTTAGCGTGTTGAGCTATTTTAAATGATACAGTAAGGTGCGTTCTTCCAACGCAGGTGAAAATGAGACATTGATTATCATATCACGGAACAGACAGAACAAGTGGGCAGCACGTGGCTTACTTTGCTCAGTTCTTTGCTAGAATTCCTAGCTTCTGGACTGTCATGATAGCAGTAGTCTGGTATAGATTTTACTTGATGTGTATTTATTAGTTAAAAAATGTTTTACAAAGACACTCATCTTTGAATAAGCTGGCGTGAAGGATTTTCAGTTTAGTGTTGCATTTATCACCAGTTCAGCACGCTGCATTTGTACCCATGGCACCGGCGCCACACAGGCAAAAACTTCAGTAGCAGTAATGACAACATCACCGGCCTCGACCTCTATCATCTAAGATGTTTGTGCTGTTTGCACTTGATTTATTTAGGTCTAGCTCATCTCTGGGTTTTCTGTCTCTAAATCCTGTGGTTCAGCTCATGATACAGATCATTTTTTAAGCTTAGGTAGAAATTCAGCCATTAAATCTAAAGCCTCTGCAATGTCAGTATCCTGAACACTCAAAACCCTGAAAGAATGCTGAAGGATTATTTGTGTTCTACTTAGAGAATGAACACATGCCTTCCCTTAAAAATACGTGTATTAGTTTGAGTTCTCCTGGGTCCCAAGGCTGTTTCATATCCCAGTGGTCATGATCATAGGGAAGAGAATAAGCACAGAATCTTGAGCTCTGTTTCTGGGGACAAGCACACGCTGCCTCCTGGGCTGCGGAACCATGTGCTATGCCAGGATTCTGTCCGGAGACAACGGGGGATGACGATTACACTTGCCATGAATTGGCTAGTTCTGATAGTATTTTTTGGCAACCCAGCTCAGTTTTTCATGCTTTCTCATTCCTCCGGCGAGGAGTCTGATTTCTCTCTTTCTTCTAGAAGGACAGGTGTTTGATTTAATGCGGACAGAGAGCCCCACCTAGCTGGCTGCTTCTGGTGGCTGAGATATGACATACAATCCAATTTGGGTTAATTGGAGCTCTTGTCTGGGACCTTTCTGTGTTGGAGTCAGTAGGGAATACTGCTGTTGCTTTTGTATTCTTGCACCTAGAGGAATAGTTGAATAGTTGAGGACAGCTGACTTTGTCATCCTGTGGGAGAGAACCTGGCTGCAATTGTCAGAACAAGGACAATGCAAAGACAGACAAATTGCCTGAGGCCTGAGACTAAATCTGTCAGAGGTCAGCTCTGATCAGCCACTCCTTTGTTTATTTAATTTGTGTTCCTGACATCTGTATCCTGACTAATGTAGCCATCAAAAAGAACTATGAGAAAAAGTCTTGTTATAAACTTTTCCTTCATAAACATAAAAAATGCAGGTGATTTTGGGTCAATAATAGTAAAAATGCAACTTGCTATGTGCTACTTATTACAATATGCATATTCTGTACTTTCTTTCACATAATCTCATAACAACCTATGTAGTACTTGTGTTGCAATTATTTCTATGCATTTGCCATAAAATTTAGTGTCTGAAAACAACAAGAATCCATTTACAAGTTTCTGTCTTGGTTGGATTTTTTTTTCTGGTCTGGACTAAGGTCAGCAGATCTTAAACGGTCTTGCTCATGAGTCTGTATGAAATTGCCAGGCATCCACGAGCTGACTAGAATAGCCGAGCTCACCGGTCTGAGCTCACTGCTCTTCTCAGTGGGGCACCGAGAGGGACTCGATGTCATGTCTTTACCAGCCTAGCTCTGCTTCTCTCATATGGCCTCAGTAGTGTTCCATGTTCTTCTCTATGGGTGCTGTAGGCTTCCACGAGAGTTTGGGGTAGAGGCACAGAAGGCTCCCAAGCTCATACCGGCTCCAACACATCATTCCATTGGTTCAGACTCAAGGAATGATGAAGCAATTTCTCTCTCTCTCTCTCTCTCTCTCTCTCTCTCTCTCTCTCTCTCTCTCTGTCTGTCTCTCGATAAGTTTTGGCTCTAGTCCAGGCTGGTTCTGAACTCACCATGTATTCCAGGCTGGCTTTGAACTTACTGTGTAGCCCAAGTGTTGGGTTTGCAGGTGTGCACTAGCTTATGTGGTGCTGAGTAACAGAACCCAGTGTCTCATACTGGCTAGTCAAGTGCATTAACCTCTAAGATATGCTGCCAGCTCTCTCTCTCTCTCTCTCTCTCTCTCTCTCTCTCTCTCTCTTTAACTGAGGTTTTTGCTATGTAGCTTATATTTCCTTTGAACTTACTATACAGCTCAGGCTGGCCTAAAACTTGCAGTCTTCTTGCCTCAGCCTCCCTAGGGTTGGGATTACAGGCATATGAAACCATGTCCAGCTAATAATCTCTGTTCTTATTGGAAAGAGCTAAAAGATCAAAGGAATAGATGTGGAGAAGCATGAAAAAGTGGAAACATAAATAATCCATTATAAAAGATGTTATATGCACATGTTTCAAAAGTTCAGAAATTTATTTAAGATTATAAAGGTAGAAAGCAGGAGGGATAGGATTGAGCCTGAATCTTCTGACTGAAAAATCTCTTTTCAGTGCTCATTTCTTGTTAATTGATCTGCATAGTCCAGATGTCACAAGGTCACTGGTTTCAAAAGTGCTGTTCTTAGATCGCTTTAGAATGACTTCTGAGTTATTATGAAGAGTTCTTGGTTGTAATAAAGGCATTAGTATTCTATGAATATGTTATTCTTGACCTACAGTTATGAGCATTTTATCTCAGGTTCACATCTGCAATAAAATTAGGTTCATATTTTTCTCTTGTATCACAGCTATGATTTGAAATACCAGGCGTTATTTTTAAATGAATAGATAAAATATTGTACCACCTACTAAGTTCTTAAAGGATGCACAGAGGAAATGAGAAAACAGAAGATGGGAAGCTGAACAAAAGGATTTATACATTAGAAACTGTCCACAAACAGGAGAAAGAGTTTCAGGACAATGCACTTCAATTCTCAATGGATCTTTTTTCTTTTGAGACAGGGTCTCTTTTTATAGTCCAGGCTCATCCCGAGCTTACCAGATAGCCCATGTTGGCCTTGAACTCACAGCTACCGTACTGCCTCAGCTTCCTGAGTGTTGGAATTACAGGAGTACGCCACCACACCTGATTTATGTGGTGCTGGGGAATCAAATTCAGGGCTTTGCATTTGCTAGGCAAGAACTTGAACAGCTGTGCTATTCCTCCAGTCCCACAAGTGGGTATTATTTAAGCTGAAGAATCTTATGTCCGCATGTGTGAAGTTTCATACATACTCTGGAGTACAGCTTTCTTCAAGAAATTTCAAAGGAATAGGGCATGGGGAGCCAAGACAAGGCACATAGAGCCTGTTATGGCATTGTCAGACTCAAATGTTCTTCCATGTGACTCTGTCAAAGTAATTTAGCTCAGAACTCTATCCTGCCTTTGGTCAAAAGTCTAAGTGTTATGTATGCTCTTCTAGGACAGTTTACAGGATGTTTATGGGTAGTGATGGTCACATAACTTTATTTCAGGAAATTAAATGACTGAAAAATTACATATTCTTGGAAGAAAGAAAGATCAGAGGATATATATAGAAAGGAATAGAACGTAAAAAAAAGAAGAGCCAATTTCAGAAACCTTCTTATAATTGCACACGGGTTTTTGAGTCTCAGAAGCTAACACTCGGCCAAGTAGGACTGACCACTTAGGAACATCTCAAAGATCATCTGTTTCAACTGAAATGACTGGAAACACAGCTTTGGATACAGGAATGAGAGAAGGGAGTCTTCAAGTGGCTCAAGCGAGGTAGAGGAGCTGAAAGAGAACAAGTGGATGGCACCTATGGATTGAAAAAGAAAACAATTGTTCTTTGAGCTTTAAGGTGAGTCTCAGGGAAAAGGTGAACTGCATGTGTCTTGTTGGCTTGCTTGGTTTTGTTTGTTTTTGGTACTGGGGATTGAACAGGTGCTTTGCGTATGTTAAACGTGACTTATCGCTGAACTATAGCCCCCAGGCCTGTGTAGTTTTCCAATAGTTCAGTATATCTTCATAGTCTTTCCATCATAGTGACAAATACAGCTCTTTAAATACCAGAACAAGTTTCTGAGTTTGGAATAGGGTGGTCATTAAAAACTGGGGATGATAAAAACTGTAGTGTGTTCCTTTGTCTTGGTTACTCTTTCATTGTTTTGACAGATTACCCAACATACATAAATTAGGGGATGAAAAGTTTGTTTTTAGCTCACAGGTTCAGAAGGTCTAAGTCTATTCAGGGGCAGATGGCAATGGTTGGAAGCACATGGTGGAGGCACCTGCTCATGGCATTGCAGATAGGGAGGCAAGTCCCGGGAGAAAGGAAGGCAGTACCACGTAACCTTCCAGCTTCCGTCCCAGGGACCTACCCCTTTTGGGTCCCGCCTCAGTGTTCTACCCCTTTCAGGGTTAAGCTGCTAATCCACCACATGCCTGTAATCTATCATCTGCCACATGACTGTCTTCCATCCCACACCTGTAACCCACCACACCCCTGTAATCTGCCTCTCAGACCAGGCCCCGTCGCCTCACAAGAAATGGTTCCAGAGACGATCCATAACATCCAAATAAATATCTGAGGCTCTGGGGGCACATTCCAGATCCAATCCACAGCAACCCCTCAGTGGGGTTAGACTGAGTTTGCACTCTCCTGGAAGATTTTTTTCAAGTGACTCACTTTAAGAAGACCTATGCTTTCTCTGTTCTGAAGTACAGAGAACCTTGGATTTTGAGGGTTAGTTTCTCTATGCTTGTGTTAATCTCAACCTGCTCTTTGGTACTGGTACAATGGTACATTGGTTGGACATTGGTACAATGTCCTATAGGTCTAGGTCAGAGAAGTTTGACCTTCTGCTAAGCCCAGATCCCTGGACTGTGGTTTGTGCCATTCCTAGACCTTGTGTCTAGGCTATTTTGTCTGTATCTGGCTTCTGTCTAACTGCAGATCCATTCTCCTATACCAACAAGGCACAGAATTCCAAACACAACAGTAAAAATTTGAAGTCTCCTTTCAGCAGGCCATTTGAAACTATACTTTGTAATATTTAGGAAAACAAGCCAAGGAAATTAAAGCAAACCAGATCAGTAGTGATTAGATAACATGTTTCTAAAAAATGACCAAAATAAAGTTCTGGTAGACCAGCCCCACTTAATCAGATTAAGATTATAAACCAGAGATACGAGCTGTAGGAATGCTTTGTTGATATAGAAGAAGTACCAGCCACGGGAGCCATTTAACTTTCATTTTTCAAAGCATTACATAAATTAGAGAGAATTGTGTAATGTTTTGAATTTTACTGTGATGTACTAAGTACTCAAAGAAAGTTAAAGTTGTTACATCTGCAAATAATTTTTTTTGCAGTGGTTGACCTGTCTCCTTCAAAATCTGAAACTGAAAAGGAGAAGAAAAACAATTAAGCATTAAGGCAGTATTATATATTTTATATTCAAGTTCTGCCTGAAGGATTTTGAGAGGTTAGTTTTCTATTATTGTAAAAAAAATACACAAGGTAACCAGCTTACAAGAAAAAAAGGTAGATTTTTTTTTTTCACACTTACAGTTTTGGATATGTCAGTCAAAGATCAGTTGGCCCCATGCGTTCGGGCCTGTCTGCGGCAGGAGGTCCTGGTGACAGTACATGCCTGCCTGCTCACATCATGGCTGGGACATGAAAGAGAGCAAGGAGAAGGGCCTAAGTTCCCAACACCCCTTTCAAGGGCCTTCCTTCAGTAACTGGAAGACCTTGCACTAGGCTGTACCTCTTCTAGGCTCCTACACCTCCCCGTGGCCTCATGGGCTTGGGACCAAGCCTTTGATGCATGGCTAAACTATAGCAGTGGCCTAGGTATGCTTACAAAAAACCTGAATGTTTTATAGAATATCATTCTTTATAATTTCGCATACACTATCTGCCATCCGGTTTGCTGGAATTACAGGCAAGCACTACCGCGGCCAGCTTGTTCCAGTATTTTTATGCCACTTGTTTCTTAATCTCATGGTTAGCACTGGTGTCAGCTGTCTGTTTGTTCTTCAGCCTACTAATTATCTATTGCTGTGTAACAAATTACCCCTATACTTAGGAGCTTATAAGGACATAGTTTCATAGTTTCTATAGGCCTAGAGCATGAGTGTGTTTTAATCGGATTTCTCTGGTTCCTCACTAAGCTGCAATCCAGGTGCCAATAGGGACTGGTGACTGCCTCAGGCCTCTGCTGAGAATGTCTGCTCCCAGGCTCAAGCACATGTTTGTTGAAGATGGGAGTCTTCACTGCGGACCCAGCGGGTCATTGCCACGGGGCCTCTTTGATAGCTTACAAGACAGCGACAGGCTTCTCTTGGAGTGGGCGTGAAAGAAGGGGTGCCAGTGCCCAAAATGGAACTCAAGTTTTTTGTTGCCTAATTTTGGAAGTGACGTCATTTGTGTTGCATTGTATTGTTACAAATGCAGCACTTCTCCGGAGCACACTCAGGGAGCAGGGTCATGAGGAGGCCTGAGCGTGTGGAGGCAGGAATCGCTACGGGTCGTGTTAGGGACTGCTCATACCTCCAGGGTCCCCGAGTTATCCCCAGTCACTTCCATGAACTAGAACGGGCAGAGGGAGAAGAGAGGGGAGAAACTTGAAAAACAAATTCGTAACAGATTAAACGTTTGGCTTGAACTAATTTTTGACACTTAACATGGTCCTTGCCTCGTATTCTGCTTATGGGTCATTTTTACATTAATTAATTTATTCATTTAGTTATGAGTGCTGTGTCGTTTCCAAGCCAAATGTGACCTTTCTGCCCCAGGATATGGGCTATCTGAGCTTCTGTGCAACATGTTTTCTGGCCCGGCTAGCACCCGAGCTGCCACCTAACCCCTGCCGCCGGAGCACCCCTCTCACGGGGTGTCCAGAATTCCCGATTCCTTGTGCGACACATCTGTGAGCCGCACACTCTAGGATTGGGGCAGTGTTTGTGGTTGTGTGTAGCGATGAGATAGGTGCATTGAAGGCGCTTGTGACTTTAGGAAAACTGGCTCATTGTAGAGAGACCAATCTGGAGTTTTACAGAAATGCTTTAAGGGTTAGGATATAGCTCTATGCTAGAACGTTCACCTAGTAGATATGAGGCTGTGGTTCAGCCCCCTGAACCAGAAAACAAAGACACAAAACAAAACAAAGTACCCTCCCCCCCCCAAAAAAAACCCTCTAAAGTTTTTGAGCAGCCTGAGAGGGAAGGAAGGGAGGGAAAATATAATCTTAGTAAAGTCTATGGATATATTTGAGTTCTATGCATACCAGGAAAGCAGCTTAAAAGGCAAGCACACGGGGGTATTCTTTTAAAGCATCTCTTGCAGACTCCGAATTTAGAGCGGGCTTTCCATCTGGAGTGGGAGGAGTGATTCTAGCAGCAGCTGGGCCTGTCAGACAGCACAGCTGGGTGCTTCCCACAGTGGTGCTTCTCAGTTGCCCTGGCTTAGGCTGTTTAGAAGGCAGCTCCCTAACGAGAGACTACTGGCGCCCTGCCAAGTGGGTGTCCCCTTTTGTGTGCTGGGTGTTAGCGTCCTGGCTTGAGCCATAGTCAGACACCCTTTTAGGGAAATAGTCAAGTCTCCCTACCAGCCTAAAGAGAGCACTGCTATGTACTGGAGGATGTCCAGTCCAAGGCTCTAGAGAAATACCCACACCCACACCCACACACACACCTATTTTGTTTTGCTTGCAGGAAGATACGAACATTTTAATGGTAACTCGCCCACTCTCATTGAAGGAAGTCCTTGCTGGCCAAGGTAGGAAAAAAGCGTCTTGGAAAATAGAGGACCAAAGAAGGGTACCAGGGCTTGGGGGCTGGGGACTTGGCTTTAGTGGGAGTGTGTGCTCTGCACATTTGAGGTCCTGGGTTTTGTGCCCACCAACAAGCAACGAACGAGTTTAATCAGAGTCTGGTTCCTGTAACCCACCATTTCTTTTCTTTCCTTTTTTAAATGCATCTCTCTGAAGCCTGGATATGATGTCACAGGTTCTGGCAGTGAAGGAACCAGAGTGAGATTCAGACTGCAGCGCCTGCTCACAGCACCTGCTGCCTTATTTAAGTCAACAACAGCTTTTCACCTCCCCATGAGGTGAGTCCCTCAGGGCCTCTCTTCAGTCAGGGGAAAGTGATGGGTGAATCTGAAGGGGGAATGGTCAAGGGATTACGGATAAGGGTGGGAAAATCCCAAGGGAAACTCAGATAGGAAGCGTGAGAAGAGGAAGAGTTTAACCAAGTCTATTCTTACCTATTTTACCTTTATAGAATTTAGAGGAAGTGTCGCTCCTGAGCCAGAGGCTGCTTTTTGCAAAGACTTTCTCATTTTCTCAGGATTTGGGCTCTGGTCTCGATCTGGGGTGTCTAATTTTGGGAGGGATGTCTGGTAAGAGTGAAAAGTAGTGCCTGGCTGTGAAGTAAAATCTCTTTTGTGGGGATGTAAATATTTAATTTAGGAGGAGAGTATTATGAAAAATATATTTGAGATTTATTTATTTTTGTTTCTTTTGGCACCTCTCCTCTCCCTATTGGAGCAGATGGGCAGCTCTGAGCTCATCACCTCAGGGAAGGGAAGTGATGGTGTAGAAAGAATCTCTTCAGAATTGTGTTCCAAATCCTAAGTCCTTAGAGAACTAAGAGTATTTTTGGGAACGGACAGAATATTAAAGAAGCAAGAGGAAAAGAAGAGGGCTTCCCTGAACTTTAGGGAAACATTCCTTAGACCACAGGAACAGAGGCAAACCAGCCGAGACACCGGGAGGCCCCAATTCAGGACTCTGGACCCTGGTGCCTGAGTCCTATCATGGAGGAATGGCGTCATGGAAACCTTCCCAAATGGGGCCATAGCTGCCTCTTAGATATTCTGACACACCAGGCAGCCTGAGATGGTAGATAGTTTCCACACTGTGTCTCTTAATCAGTACCTTGTCCACCATGGCCTAGGTCACTGGTACACGTGATTTTCTGTCAACACGTTGTGTAGACTGAGGGTCTGCCTGGCCCCTTTAGGTCAGGTACTTCTATGTAGTGATCTTCAATGCTAGGCTAGAGGATGGAGGAGTCTTTCTTTCCCTCATGTACTATGCTAGGACACAAATATCGGTGTGAAGCTGTCTGCGGACCATATACCTAGGTGTACCTCAAGGTCTCTCTGTCTGAAACCCTGAAGCCAGGAATTGGACCTTCATGTTCTTGGGTTCTTACTCATCAGCTCTCCTTAGCAGAAACCATGATGAGACTCAGAGAAACACAACATCTTGCTTGAAAGAAGAACTTCTCTAGGCACACAGGAGCTTAGGCACCCTCATACTTGTACTGGGAAATTCTTATGGGTCAACCCTGCATAAACTCTATGTCCATTAGTGATGGTCACAGCCCACCTTTACCGAAGCAAATTGGAATCCTTTTGTTTGTTTGTTTGTTTTAATTTAACTCATAATAGCACTTTGGGAATTCCAAGTGAGTTTCTGGAGGCAAAGGGAGGGGAATTAGTTGGGCCTGGCCTGAAATAATATGAGTAAAATATAGAACTTAAAAGTAAGCAAGCAGGAATTTGCCAGCACGTGGGTCCCTACTGTAGTTTGGATTTGGTGTGTTTCCCGAAGGCTCATGTGTTGAAGTCCTGGTCTGCAGCCGTGTTGCTCCCGGGATGCAGTGGAACTGTGGGGAAATGGGGCCTAGTGAAGGAAATTGGGTTACTGAGGGTGGGTCTTCAAAGAGGCTGTTGGGATCTTAGCCCCTCCTCTCCCTCTCTTTTTTTCTGGCCCCTGAGTTGGAGCAGCTGGCTATGCCACCTGCTTCTCCTGTAACTGACTGCCTCATCTACCTCATTGCAGGCCTCAGAGCAGCGGTGCTACTGGAACGTGGATGGAAACCTCCAAGACTGTGAGCTAAGGTAGACCTTTCCTCTTAGAAGATTATTAGTTGTGATATTTGGTGGTAGTAGTGAAAAACTGACTGACATGCCTTGATTTTGTTGCAAAGGATTCCTTCTCTCTCTCTCTCTCTCTCTCTCTCTCTCTTCTTCTTCTTCTTCTTTCCCCTTATTTCTAGGCTCTTTACTTTCTTGTCCACAAGGACAAGAGATTTTAAAGGTAGTTCACCAGAAGTGATGATATCTAGATAAAGGGGTTTTGTCTGAATTTGGTGACAAACTCCCAATGATTTTATTAGTGATATTGTCGGATCTTTCTCTCTTTTTCCTTTTCTTCCCCCTACTTAGGGTGATTATTCAGTCATCTAGGACAAAAGCAGAATTATGGACCCCTAAAATCATTAGGGCTTTCTCCTGTGCTTTTTGCATCACAAAATGAGATTAACTGGAAAATGACAGAATTGAGCATGTTTTACTTATTCTAAGTAAAGGCGAGCTATAATATATTTCTGACTTTCTTCTTGAAAACAATTACGAGCCAGTTTATGTATTACAGAATTCTGCTGTTACCTAAAACCATTAAATTACCTAATTAAGTTCCTACAGAATTCCCTGGTAAAAGACACAAAAACAAGAATATTTAGGATTGATATTTTACATATTATTAGATGAAACTATTATTTTCAGCAAAATGTATATTATTATTATTATTGCATGTTAAAATTATATTGTTATTATTATTGTTGTTGTGTTGAAAATGGCTGTAACTGACCTGGAGCATTTCACTAGAAAAACTGAGAATGGAAGCTTCTTTTTAAGAGAGGGTTGGTTCTGGAGATCTATTTGTTGCCATATGTTAGACCCATCTAGCGAGTGAGGCAATGCAGGCTGCCTGTTGTCCTGCCAACTGCTTCACGCTGCCTCCCCCTCTTAGCAAGCGCTACTTCAGTATGTGCATATATCCCCCAGCTGTAGCGTCTTACACAACCGTGCAAGTCCTCCAGCCCTTGACCTCACCCTTTGCCAATAAAGGCTTTCTCTCCTTTTCTCTGGAACTTGAAATAATGATGTCATAATAAACATCCCTGGCAAAGAATGTGCTTAGAGAATGACGATTAGCTCATAATTCTGGCTCATGGATAGAAAATAGAGGGAAGAGTCAAGGCTTTAAAAAAATCAGTGGGTGATTAAGAGAATTCAACTTTCTCTACCGTCTGAATAACAGATAAATGCTTTTGATCTTGTAATACGGCATTTCGCCACGGTGGTGAATGGTGACCAGAGCTGGGTGACCAGAGCAGAAATAAAAGAATGACCAGAGAAAAATAAAAGCTGCTTACATATTTTATGGGTTTTTTTTGCCACTTTTGGAGATTCCTATTTAGGATAATAAAAGGCTATATTTGAGTGCCTCAGATACTTATTGGCGTTCTAGCTCATATATTTTCTACTTGTTAAATGAACAGAAGGCAGAATTGATCAATGATTTGTTCCAGGTAGCTACTTACATTTCAGTATTTGTTAGAAGAAAATGACAGATATTTAATTTTTAAAAATTTTAGTAGAAAAAAGTCTATTACCCATGATTCCATTGGTTCATTTGAAATAGTCTTAGTGGCCTAAGTTGCACTGTGTTACAATCATTGACTGCTTTTACTAAAAGTTTCCAAAGAGTGAGGCAGTTAGTGAGATTTTTTTTTTTTTGTCGGTATTATCAGGGATTCCTAGAATTTATCACTGTGTGGATTCAGAGACATGGTGTATGTAATCAAATGTTAGAACTACTTAGTATGGTAGATCTCTTTTTTGGCTACATTATGTTTTTGTATATTTCAATGTTCATGTTTTTTTTTAAACTATACCTAGGATTGATGAGGTAATTTTCTTTAATTTACACCTTTGGAAAGGTCCGGTAGGACCTAAAATTAATCCTTCCTGTTACGTAGAAGCATAGCAGGTGTACTCTTATGTAACCTTTTGGCTCCCACATGTCATCTTAATGAACTTCCCCACTTCCTACTGTTTTACAATCTGTATTTTTGGCATCTTAATGCTTTCTGCACTCTTCTTTTGGTGGGTGTATTAGTTGGCTAGGGCTGCCATAGCAAAATACCACTGAGTGGGTAGCTTCAATAGGCATCTATTTTCTCACAGCTGTGGATGGTTGAAGTCAGAGATCTGAGATCAAGGTGACAATAGGGTTGATTTCTTTCCTGGGGTGGGGCACAAGAGAGAGACCTGTTCCAGGGATCTCTTGCTGGCTTGTACATAGGCATCTTCTTCCTATGAAGTCAAGTGTCCATATTTCCTTTTCTTGAGTATGACACCAGACAAGTTGGATGACAGTCCACTCCCATGACCTCATCTTAATTCGATCACCTCTGTAAGGACCTTATTTTCAAATGGTCATTTTTCTGAGATCCTGTAGGTCAGGACTTCATCATCTCAAAGTTTAAAGTACAAGTACAAAATTAATTCCATAAGAGTGGGAAAGAATTGCACAGATATAGTTTTGTGTGGACATCCAATCAAGATGGTGGCAAAGTAACAGAGCTATGTAATGTCTCCTCATGGACTCATTTAAAAAGTTGAGATTATAAATAAAAACTGTCTGTTCAGCTTAGCTAGGAGAGGAAGGAATGCCCCATCAACTGAAAGGAAGTCTCAGGAGGATCAGAAATCCTGGAAGACACATTGGAAATGGAGGAAAATAGCAGCCCAGGAAGCAGGCCCAGGCCAGCTAGCAAGGCCCTGAGCTGCCGACATCTGCAGACAGAGGAAAGCCTGGAGCCTGGAACCTCTGACTAAAGTAAACCTGGATCTGGGAGAAGTGCGAATCGACAGTAGCTGGTAGCCCAGCCTCCAAAAATGAGCCTGAAGGTAGTGCAATCTGCAAACATACTGTAAGCTTCCCCTAGAAAAGGCCTCCTGGAACCTGGATCGGAAGCAGCACTCGGCAGCCATAACAGGTAGTGACATAAGTGGGAGCTATTTTGAAGGAAAGAGCCAGAGACGGAGCTGCTTAAAGCAAAAGAAGGCCCAGAAAACCTCATCAGGGGTTTTGAGGTCACTCTTTAATGGTGCTTAGGAAGAAACTGGCACGAGAGACTGTTATGGAGAAGACAGAAAGGCCACTGATTCCCTGAAAGGCTGGGGTGGTAGTGGGAGCACCTCCGAGGGAGGAGAGCCCTGCCCTTGGGAAAAGGAAGCCAGGACATGTGGGAAAACCTTGCTGAGTGGGGTGGGGTATGATCAAGACACCTCAGAGGCCATCAGATTCACAGGTCCCCGTCAATGCCTACTGCTAGCACAGAACACAGATATTTCGGCTCCCCCCACACCCTCATACCTGTTCAAAGAAACCTCTCAGCTAGACTTTTAAAGTGAAGTCCCTCAACCATAGAAACATGGGAAGAAGGCAAGGCAACAGGCCACCCACAGAAATGCCTGAGACCCCAGAAATTACTGTCGTGGGCCCTGAAATAATGGAACTTATAGGGAAGGAAATCAAAATGCAAATAAATGATTCAAATAACCAGTTCAAACAAGAGATTCTTAAAGAAATGCAAGCATTGATTTATGAGCTTACAGAGGAACTTATTAATCAAATGTGGTCCTCATGGGGAAAATGTTCACTGAGCATATAGAAGCCACAGATAAAAAGATGGCTGAGGTAAGTAAGAAACGCAAGACATGAAAGGAACATTTTCATAGAGAAGTGGAAAATTTGAAAAGAAATGTAGCTGAAATTCATGGCATGAAAAATACATATGAAGGCAAGAGAAGTCAACTCACACATTGTGAGGACAGAATTTCAAACCTTGAAGACAAGGCTGAGTAGACAAATGCTATAATTAGTCACTACTCCAAAATTAGAAATGAGCAAAGTAGCTGGATACAACAGCTGATGGGTAATTCAAAGAGAACCAATCTCAGAACTATGGGTTTTGAAGAAAGAGCAGAAGGCAGCATTGAAGGTATAAAAAATTTATTCACTGATATAATGTAAGAAAATTTCCCTAATATAGAAAAAGAAATTTATTTTCAGGAATAAGAAGCTCATAGAACACCAAATAACCTCAACCAGCAATGAGACTCGCCATGACACATTATAATCAAAACCTCAGAAATACAACATAAAGAGAGAATATTAAAAGCAGCAAGAGAAAACCAGACATTATTCTTCCAAGGCAAACCCTTTCGAATTACCTCATATTTCTCCATGTAAACTTTAAAGGCCGGGAGAGTCTGGAGCAAAATCTTTCAAGCCTTAAAAGACAGCCAAGTGTCAACCCAGGTTGCTGTATCCAGCAAAATTATCCCTGAAAATTGAAAGAGAAGTAAAATTTTTTTATGACCAAGAATACCTCAAGAAATTTGTGACCACTAGCAGAGCATTGCAGGAAATACTTGAAGGAATTTTTTTGAGAGAGACAGAGAGACAAGCAGCACCAAAGAGAGAGGGGGAGAGTCTTTGGTTTCTCTTTTGCTTGATAAAGCCATCTATTTGCAATAATAAAATTCTCTTTCCTGAGCACCTTATCTGGTCCTGATCACCTCTCCAAAACCCCCATCTTTAAATGCCATTATTGGATTAAATTTCCACCCATGTAATACCTCACAGTGTGGATTAAACTTCAGCACTAGTTTCCAAGGAAATAAAACATTTTCAAATCACAATAGCTATTGTGTGGACAGTGGAGCCTTAGACAGAAAGGGGACAGATCCTTCACAGATTTGCATACCTAATAGTAAAAGAAGATTTTATTTAGTTATGTAGATGTATTTTTATTCACATCCAAACCAATACTTTGCTGTCCCAAAATTTCAGCATGGTATTTTATTGAATAAAATCAGGAGAAACAATGATTACCTTATTTTTAGAGTCTTCAACTATGAGAAGAGATTCCTAAATAATTATAAAAGATTCTACCATAATTCTGAAATGGCCAAGGAGATCAGAGCATATGACTTCAGAGTCATTATAAAAAACATAGGTATGTCAAAAATTAATTTTTACTAAGAGGTAGATAAGATCAGAAGCTCTGTAAATAGCTTTTGACTTTTGGTGCCTCTGTTTCCTCTTCTGAATCAGACAGCATAATTCTACAGAGATCTGACTTTTTTTAAATCAATGTCTAATTATCTAATGGAAATGCCTACGGAGAAGGCTGAGAAGTGGTTAAATTCTAGAGATAGAAGTCAGCCTGGTGGTCTACTTCAGCTTTTTATTTTAATTTAATTAATTAATTAATTAATTAATTTATTTATTTTTACCAAGTCAAACATAAGTTTGGGCACTTTGATCACTGGCCTTCCAGGTTAACCATGGAGATAGCTCTGGGATAAGGATGAATGTTGGGGGAAGAGGACGTAGAAAGGAGACTCCCGAGCCTCTCGCTCATTGGAAACTGACCTTGTTTCATAAACTGTTGCTCTGGAATGAAGACGTCAGACCACAACCAGTTATGAGTCAGATGTACATTGTGGTTTGGATCTGGAATGCGCCCCCAGAGTCTCATGTATTTGGATGTTAGGGATTATCTGTGGAACCATGTGATGTTAGAAGACTGGGATCTAGTCTGGAGGGGTGTATTAGATTATAGGCATGTGACAGATTGTAGATTGCAGGCATGTGGATTGGATTACATGTGTGTGGTGGGGGCTTGAACTTGGAAGGGGCAGAACACTGAAGCTGACCCCAGAATGGGTGGATCACTCAGACGGGAACTGGAAGGACATATACTGCTTCCCGCCTTCTTCCTGGGACTTGGCTTGGCTTCCTGTTTGCAATACCATGAGGAGCTGCCTCCGTATCCATCTCTGCCTCTGACATGTGCTTCCACTGCTGCAGGCCACCCATGAATGAACTGAGCCCCTCAAAACCATGAGCTAATGTAAACTTTTCCTCCCCTGTGTCAAGTATTCTGTCACAGCAATGAAAAAGTAACTAAGACGACATAATTATTCTATAGTGGCCACAATCAGAAAATGATACAAAAACAGAAATGGGTCAAAAGTACCTCCACTCAGTGGTTCTACCAAATAGTCTCAAAAAACCTTCTATGGTCTTCATTCAAGTGAGATGCCTCATAAAAACCACAGATTTCTTGCATACTACCTATTTCACTTCAGTTCATTCTGAGTAAGAAAGATTATACTATATTGAATTTTTTTTTAGTAGGGTCATACCAATCTGCTGGTTGTATTTTAGAAGTCACATTTTCTGAGTCATACTTAAAAGAGTACCTTAGAGACAATGAGAAGAATGAAAATTTCTGTAAAGTGTTTTCTAAGTAGGTATTTCTTGAGCTATTACAAAGAACAGTGCTTAAAACTACAAATTGTCACTTCATTAGTGAGCAAAAACTGGATGACTTACCCTTTTTTTTCTGAGAAAGTTATTAGCGATTTCCCGTGGGAGGCAATAAGTAGGAAAAAAATTCTTCCTACACTCTTTCCTAGTTTCCTATGTTATTTTCTGTGCCCTAGAGAAAAATACATCCTGTTTCTTTTTCCTGATTTATGACTTTCTCCCTTACATCAATCTCAACACATTTCTAGGGGCCAATTCTCACCTCTACTCTTTTTGTTGTACACTTCATTTATTTCTACAACTCTTCCAAATGAGTCAAAAAGCAGATGTATATCTATCTATCTATCTATCTATCTATCTATCTATCTATCTATCTATCCATACACGCACACACACACACACACACACACACACACACACACACACACATTTACAGGTGTTATCTCACTTGTTTTTAAATTATGACACAAGACAAATTTAATTATTTCTTAAGTCAGTTAAATAAAAAGCTTGGATACAACCCAAGAGCTATAGTTGCTGTTATTTACTGAGTTTTCTGTAAGGGACTTTTAAAAAATAGGGAACAGATTACAGGACAAATGATAATTCTTCATCCTGCAGGTAAGGGGGAAAAGGGTCTCCTATCAGTCTCATCTATGATGTAAGTACAGTAGTCCAATGTGTTTGTGTTTCAAATTCTCAAGGCTCAGAGGAAGGGCTAGGTCCATCGTGTGTGTACTGTCACTCACTGGCACAGTGGTTTTGTACTAGGCTCTTTTATTAATGTATTTTGGACTTTTCTTTCCTCTTTAAAGCAAGTGAAGGATATGATAATGATAGTGAATATATTAGACTGTATATATTGAGAGAAGAATTGGTAGGATTTTGAAAGGATTTTAAAATAATGCCTTTAAAAGTGTTTGCTTGTTTTTTGGAGCAAGTGGTAAATGAGTTAGCCAGAAAGCGGCCAGAATCACAAGACGTTTATTTCTCCTGGTGCCTACTTGATGGCAGAAGGCTGAGGAGAAGACTGTCTACAGATGTGTGGACCTAGGAGCCAACTGGAGAGCACCGAGGGATGCTCTGTTCTTGAAACGGTAACCATCTTCAAGGCGGTACATGAGCAAGACAGAGCAGACTTCTTTCCTTTCTACAGGTCAATCAATATCCTTGCACATCTCAAATAATTAAAGCACTTAAAGTACTCTCACCTTAGGGAAATGATGAAAATGACAATGGTTCTGATTACTCTGATTGGATCATTACCCAATGTATGTCAATCAAAACAAACAATATATTGTACCTAGTAAGTATGTACACATGTGTGTGTCAAATAAAATTATGTTAACAAACCCTGATGAGAGAATTTCAAAGAGATATGTAAACAGATTTCCAAAAGGAAAGGGACAAATAGTTTTGAAGGAAGAACTTTAATGTTCTTGTTGGTCAGGTTGGAGATGTATCCCTAAGTCAAGTATACCAATTAGTATTGCTATGTCTATAAGATGACTTAGCCTGACAAAGAATCACTTCCTTAGAGAGATGAGGACAGGGACGTATGTTACCATCCAGAGAACCTTTTGAAAAGTAGGAAAAGCTACTTATTGATGTTTACCGTGGTTTGGATCTGGAGTGTCCCCCCATACCCTCATGTATTTGGATGTAGTGGGGTAACTGTGGAATAGCCTGCTGTTGGGAGGTAGGGCCTGGCTGGAAGGGGTGGATGTCTGAGGTTTGACCTGGAGGGACTGTGCCAACTTTTTGAGGTTGGAGGGCTCCCAGGGCAGAGCTTTCAGGTATGGGTTATTGACTTGTGCTAGAAAGCGAGTGGGGGCACCCACCTTGGATGTGAGGAGCCCAATTGGCAGCTTAAACTTATGAAGAAAGAAAGAAGAAACACTGTTACAGTTTCTTCCTGGGAGTGAGATGGCATGGAATGAGGTGGGAGTGTTTATAGGAATATTTGTATTCCTTACCAGATGTGTGTGGAGAAGAACCCAACATCTGTGACTTTAGAGAGAGAATTTATTTTCTCTTAGTTCTTTTCTAGGAAGGTTTGTGGTCAGAATAATTCTTGTCTGCATCTATTATTCCTCTTTTACCCTCTTTGAACGCAGGAAGAGGAGATAAGATCTCCTTTCTCTTTTAGGTCTCCTTTACCTGGACAAAAGTGTGAATATTGCTCTTTTCATGAGCTAACATTTGGTTCTTTTGATGACCACCTGGTGGTGTATGCTCAACAGGTCCCTTTTCTTCTTTACCCTTCTGCTGAATCTGCCTGGGGAATGTTCATTTGTGTTGTCCCCCTTGCTCTACCGAGGTTATGTGAATAGTATTTACTGTCTGTGCTTTTCTGGCATTTCACACTTTTTCCCTTTAAAGTTCTTAAATTTCCTTAAAATTCCAAAAGTCCTGTTTATCCCCCTTAAATCCTTCTCAGGCTTCTTTTCTCTCTCTACTTCCTCCCATCCCACCTTCCTTCCTTCTCTCACTCCCTCTTTCTTTCCCTGTCCCTCCCTCCCACCTTGCCCTCCTTCCTTCCCTCCCTCTCTCCCTCCACTCACTCACCCCTTCCTTCCTTTCTTTCTTCCTTCTCCCCACATTTTTAAAGGCATGGGAAATTCCTAAGGGCAATGAGAAACATGAGGTATGTGGCATTTGTATTTAGGATGCATTAGGTAGGTATTTACCTCAAAGCGTGATTAGTTCACAGAAGTGGATATAAACAACGTCAGAAATTTATATAATTCAAAGAAACTTTTTGTTTTCTCTAGAATTTTAGCTACATTTTCTGAAATATTGCTTGTGGCAGAAAAATCAGTGAAAATATTTTAGTCAGCAATAGCCTTAGACATTCTTTCGACTTGGAAGAAAAGTTTAGTGAAGATATTTAAGACATCTACAATAATTAAGTTTTATTGAGGTTTTTATGTTAAGAACTTCAGACTAGATCCCTTTGTTTCTGTGGGTTGGTATTTGGCAAGAAAGAATCCACCTGCTACATTTCACCTAACAGTGGAAGAATTAGATGACTTGGTTTGATGTGTTTCCTATTTTTGTGGTGTAACACTACTAGAGAGGATACTTTATCCATCCTGAAAAGTGCTATTTTTTAAAGCAGGTGTTTATTCCTTTACTGCCAGGTTAAGAAATGGGAACTTGATAATGGCAAAAGGAATGTTCAATACAACAACCTTGCTTCTAGACTGTTTGGTGTTGTTGAACGTCACTGAAGTATAATTCTTTAATTTTATTTTCCCATTTTTTATTAGTGTGAATCTGTGATCCACAATGGTTACATTAAATTTGAGAATTCTGTGCACATATATGTCATATCAACCTCACGTTCCCTTCCCTTCCCTTCCCTTCCCTTCTCCTCCCCACTTCTCGGCCTCCCAGCCCCTCCCTCCTTCCTTGCCTCACAGTGTCTCACCCATTTGACTGTATCACTTGTTTATACTCTGGGTTTCTCATATTAGAGAGACTATGTGATACTTAACCTTTGATCTAATTCACTTCCCTAAGCATGATGGTCTCAAGTTATATCCATTTTCCTACAAATGACTCAAATCCATCTGTCTCTATGGCAGAGTAGGACTCCATTGTGCATATATACCACATTTTCTCACTTAGAAATTACATGATTCCCTGGGTATGGTCCACACAAAATAACACTGCATGCCGGGTTCTAAAACATGGGCGATAAGAGCATTAACAGTACTGCTAAATATTATTGAGGTTTGTTTAATCCTATCTTCTAAAATAATGTGGTAAGGTCTGGGGGGCCCCTGTTAGAGTGCCTATCTAGGAATTGCGAGGCCCTGGGTTTGATCCCCCAGCACCACATAATAGCTGCCCCTGGTGGCACTTGCCTATAATCTCAGTACTTGGGAGGCTGAGGCAGCAGGATTACCGTGGATTTGAGGCCAGCCTGGGCTACATAGAGAGTTTAAGATCAGCCTCGACTGCAGAGCAAGACTGTTTCAAAAAAGCAAACAAAAAACCGGTGTGATAATAGCAATTCTTCAGTTGCATAACAGAGACACAGATTGTCTTTACATGTAATTATTTTCCTAATGTGAAAAATTCAACTCTCAGTTGCACTATGCTCTTTAAGTTTCCATGAAAATCTCACTAATCATTTGCCAAGTGCTGACACACTGCTCCTTTCCCTCTCTCCCAGTGCATTCTCCCTCTGGAACCCAAAATAATTTTTTTAAGTACTTAAACCAGGTCCCATCATTCTGCTTGAAAGCTCTGGTATGGATTTCTGTTTTAGTCAACTTACAGTAAGACGCCTCCTTGTTCCGCACCACGCGCCATCACACACCCCAAGGGTTCCCATTCATGTTGGTCTCAGGACTCCTTCATGTTCCTAAACACTACAGAGGCTCCACAACAGCTGCTGTTGATGTGAGTTATGTCAGTCTGTTACACTAAAAATTCACACAATTCTAAAAAGAGGTATTCAATTTAAAAATCAGAACACATATAACATTATTATGAAAAGGGCTACTTTTCAAAATAAAAAGTGTTGAAAGGAATTGCATTGCTTTGCATCTTTGAAAAACTTTTTAAATGTTTGGCTTAATGTCATGGTTAGATTTTTCTTACCTAGTTTTTAATTTAATTTATTGCAGCGCTATCTGCCATTCACTCTGAGTGCTCAGGGTGATTTCACTTCGGTCCATGCAGAAACCTCTTTTCCTATCCTCTTACGCAGTCACCTTCTGGCCTATGACCTTGCGTTTACTTTCTCCCCAGCCTTTATAACTATGTAAAATTATATTATCATGTTTTTTGCCATCTCTCCCTCCGTACTCACGTATCAATTCCACTAGTCAAGGACCTTAGTTGTTTTACAAAGCATTGCGTGCCCATTCTCGATTATTGCCTGACAAATTGCCACCAAATTTAGCAGCATAACGAACACTGACTCTTACAATTGCTGCGGGTCAGGAATCTGGGGGTGGCTTAGCTGAGTGCCTCTGGCTCAGGACCTCTGCGGAGGCTGCAGGCAAGCTGGGTTGAAGGATTGACTCTCCAGCTCACTCCTGTGGTTGCTGGCAAGACGACAGGACCTGCTTTTGAGTTAATTTGTGTGGGCCAAGGCTGCCTCCTATACACAGCTGGTTATCTCCAGGGTGAGAGAGGACATCCAATACAGAAGCCACGGGATTTTCACATTCCAATGTTGAAAGTGACATCACATCTCCTCTGCTGTTTCTATTCATTGGAAGGAATTTAGAACGTAAAGCCAACACTCGGGGAGAGCGGATGATACAAGAGTCATGGGCGCGACCCAGTGTTGGCTTTCTGTCATGGTTTGGATCTCCAGTGTCCCCCCAAAGCTCCATGTATTTGGATGTGGTAGAATTCCTATGGAACCAGGTGCTGTTAAGAAGTGGGAACTGGCTGGAGGGGCGGAACACTGGGCCGCGACCTGGAAGGGTGTGTGCTGGCTTTGTCCCACCTCTCTCACTTGGCTTCCTGTCTGCCATGCTATGAGTAGCTTTCTTCTGGCTCTGCTATATGCTTCTGCCATTGCTAGGTGCCGAGACCTTCAGAAACCGTGAGCTAAAATGCATCTTTCCTCCTTTAAATTGTGGATATCGGTTGTGCTGCCCCAGCAGTGAGAAAGTAACCAAGATACTTTCACTGTACTATTTGTCCTATATCTTCAAGATTTAGCTTAGTGAGTGGTACAGAACAGGCACTTGGTAAATGCTTCTCAAATGAACACGTGTTCTTGGAGTGGTTAGTGGGTTCGGTCTTATTTGCAGAGCAGAGGAGGAACTAATTGCCTTAGAAGGCTTTTTAGATCTATGCAGTTATTATTATTTTTTTTTTTTTGTGGCTCCTGTATCGTTCAGTTATTTGGTATAATCTTACAAAGAATGGAAATTCTCTTCTGTGGGACAAGAGGAGTTGATGTGCTTTTAAAGATTAAAGTAAGAAATTGGGTGAATATGTTAGTCCTGGATTGTGACATGTTCCTTCAAGGGAAATAGAATTTTGTATTTCATCCATTCCTTTTCTTTTATAACTTTTCATCATCTAGGGAGAGTACACTTTTTTCTCCCATTTTATTGATATGTATAAGCACAAAATTTAAGGTTTACAATGAAGTTGAGCATTTTGTGCACATACGTATCTTGTCAAGGTGACAAGGACTTTCCTACTCTCTTTTTGTCCCTCCCTCTATCCACCCCTTCATTCCTTTCCACCCTACCCCCGTGGTTTACTTTGTTTTTCTTTTTAAGTTTCATGAGATAGTTGTGATCTGGGTCTCTCATACCAGAGAGACCATTCGGTGTTTCACCTTCTGCTTCTGACTCACTTCACTAAGCATGATATTCTCAAGCTTCTTCCATTTGCCTGTAAAAGCCTCGACACTGTTGGACTTTACTAATGCATAGTATTCCATTGTGTATAAATACCACAGTTTGTGTATCCATTGGTCTGTTAATGGATATTTTGGTGACTTCCATATTTTAGCTACTTTTGTGGGGCCATTGCTCTCTCCTGGTATCTTACTCTGGCTTCCCGAGGGTAAGAAACAAGTTGAATTTTCTGTCTCATCATATTTGTTCTAAGATGCAATAGTTCCAAAGTAATTTTATCTGTAACCAATTGTCAGCATTTTCTGTAATTATATTTTAATTCTTTTGAAGGAAATTATAGCTACTCCTACTTTCATCTTTTAGTCACTATGTCATAGCATTACATTTACTTTTGTCTGTAGGACTATGTACATTCGCTAACTGTTTATCAGCTTTTAAAACTGTTTCTCTGTGAAACGTGGCGGAGAGTATGACAACAAGGAGTGCTGCTGCTCTGAGTGGAGAACAGCACTTGCAAACGAAGCTCTGGGTGGTTAGAGATTCCTATTGCTACTCCTATGTCATTGAATCTTGGCTCTTAGAGGATGACCTGGGAAATACACACAACCCATTTCAAAAATGATTGATTACATCGTAACAAAATGTTTCAGGATATATTTTCTACTTAATTGTAGTTAAAAGTAAAGGGCAGTTTGTTTAACTTATCATTCCAGTTTGATAAATGCATGTCAAGGGAAACATTGATTACCTTTAACCAAGCATAGGACATGAGTCTTTGGATAATGTACCTTAGAAACTCAACAGATGACCTGTTTGTAACCTAGGGTCAGTAAATAACTGAGGAATGGATTGGAATTTTCAGAGCTAAACTTTAAGAACATAGGTTTCCATAATTTCTAAAAAATTTTATATATCTGTTTTGGTGTCTGCCTCTGGAAAAGATTTGAAGTTATTATGCCCATTTTGCAAATGGAAAATGAGAAAATACCCTGAAGGTCTTAGTTATAGTCTTAGTAGAACATACTTTTTGATTTAGTTCAATTTGTGCTCCACAGCCTATGGCTCTGTGAGCAATGTAATTTCCCAGGACAAGCACACCATTTTATTTATTTCTCATTTTTTAGTATGTGAATTTGCGATATACAATGGTTATGTTAAACGTGAGAATTTTGTGCGTGTACATATCACTTCCACAAGCATGCCATTTTAATAAGTGAATATCTTTTATACTGCTTTAATGGCTGCAATTGTCATGTTAAGTAGTGTAGCTCACTGAGGCTTTCAGAGTTATCCAATCCTGAAATTTAGGGGCTGATGCATTCTCTTAGTATGTATCGCAACAATGTGTTAAGCCTAGGGTCTTCTGCATGGAATGTGGAATTCAGAATTCTTCTTTGTTTTCTTCCAGAAACAATTCTTATTCTAATTCATAGTTGTTTATCCCAATTTTAACCTATAGGTGGTGCTTAGTATCAAGTCCCAGGAAATGCTCTGTGGAGTTGGACTGTGTTACTGAGTCAGCCATTTGGTTACGTAGAATCAGAGAAAGCACATATGTGTGATAATTCATTATGGGCACTTAGGCTTTCTTGAGAGAACATAAATATTTTAAATCCACATATCTTCTTCTTTCAATAAAGAATTAGTTCAGGATGAAGTTGTGAGAGAATTTCTTTCTATTCTTTGAGGTGATTTGGGAGGTCAACCTGGGGTATAACTGATTTAATGCAAAAAAAGAAAAAAATATATTTGAAAGTCTTTCAATTGTATCTAAGGATTTACTGACTTGAAACATTTTAAGTAAAAACAGGATAAGAATAAAATACAAAAGAATGAGAAATTTAGGGGATATAAAAAGAGTGGATATTTACAGCTTTATAAAAGTAAAGTACAAATTATCTTAACACACTTTACTTTCAACATATTTCAGTGAAATTTGCCTCAGAATCTTCTTACATTCTTTATTCAAAAGAAGTAAGAAGGAGCAAGGGTTGGTGGAGAGACCTTGTGGGACTCCCATTCATTCGGTTCTCACAGTTTAAGCAGAGAAGTTGAGATAAAGCAAGCATCTACTTGAAAACTTCAGATCAGAGAAAGAGTAGAATTTCAGGAAGCAAATTCAGACCAGGAAAGTTTCTCACAGAAAAGTTAAAAACCCGGGAAAGATGCTGTAAAAGCAGAAGGCAGAACTTCTCACAGGCCATGTTGGCTGTCCAGGCAGAGTGGTAACATCAGCAACAGACAAGGAGGAGCCGTGTTGACAGAAGAGACAGAGGTACAGTGGGCAATGGGTCACGCCATCTGCTCCTGCTCATCAGAAATCTTCATTCTTGCAAACCTGTGGACCACAGTAGGGAACTTCCCAGGCCAACGAATTCACAAAAGACAGAACTCATACGAGGCAGTGGTTGAACAAGTTTGGGGAGGAGTCTGGCAGGAAATCATGAGTTTAGGCTATAAAAAGGTAAAAATGTGTGAAATATATATCCACAGCACAGCTCTTTCCCTTAACTGAGCTAACTGGGACCTGCCCTGTGCAGCTCCTTCCCCTACAGTGGGAGAAACCAAGGAATGAGAGGTTAGTCTCTGAGAAGATTTCAGCTCCACAGCCCTGCCCAGGCAGCCTTGATTCATCTGAAAGGAAGCTAATGGGGAGCTACAGTTAGAGATTCTGTGAGCGACTAGAGGACACAGAGCTGTGATCCAAGTGAGTCAGGCTTAGCAGAAGTCCCCAGAAAATACAGTCCCAATTAGCTAAACACAGGGGCTTGGCACCCAAACAGCCCAGGCCCTTTCACTGCTGAAAGGCCAAGTCTAGCACTAGCTAACCCAAATACCACTACCAGCAGGAAACAGAGACAGGTTTAAATATAACCATGCAGGGCTCAAAGACTCAGCTATAAAAGAGAAGGGGTCAGTTCTCCCTAGAAGCCAACTGAAGAGAAGGCCTAGACTAAGATAGCACTGTTGTTCTTGCTGTGAATAGTTCCAACCTAAAGGACTCACACGTGTAATTCAGAGAATTCATCTGCTGACCAGAGAACTCCACTCTGGGTAGCTCTTAAGTCTTGCAACAAGAGAACAGCAAGATGATGAAGCAACATAACAAGATGCCCCACAAAGCCCTAGTTGACAGGAGAGGTCCAAATGGAAATAGAAGAGGACTCAAACCTCCAAAACTTCAAAGGCAGAATAATCAAGCTACGGGAGGAGCCTAAGACAGATTCAACCAACAACCTCCTCAAACTGTTGGAGGAGCAAGAGGTGAGTCAAATAATAATTTCCTCTGGATGTTTAGTGTTGTGATTTGGATCCCCAGAAGCCTCATGGATACTGTTGGGCGGTGGGCCTGGCTGGAAGGGTGGGTGCTTTGGGGCTGGACCAAGGGGTGTGTGTTCATTTTGCCCTTCCTCTTAGACTTGGCTCTGTTTATTGTGCTATGAGAAGCCCTCTCTCCAGACCTGCCTTGTCATGTGGTTCTACCATTTTCTACCCTCCTACCTATGAATGGACTTTGAACCTCTAAATTGTGAGGAAAATAAAATTTTCCTCCCTAACATTGTGAACATTGGGTATTCTATCTGAGCAATGAGAAAGTAACTAAGATAGGAATCTGTGCCTGAGAAGTTGGGTGGTTGCTATGCCTTTACCTGACCGTGTAGTGTAAAAGCCTTTGGAACTGGTTTGTGGGAAGAATTCGGAAAGGTTTGAGAATGCTGACTGGAGAAACCGCGTAATGTTTTGAGCTGAGGTTGAGAGACTCTGGTTGGAGTTTAGAAGACCAGAATGCTGCTAGAAGTTTGGATTGGAAAGGCCAGGCTCAAGAAAGATAGAGAGGAAAAATGTTTTGGTAAATGGTCTAAAAATCATGCATGCTACATTCTGGCTTGACAGGCTTGCAAAGCGCAAGTGTTGTGGGTTCATGGAGGCTTCCATGCAGATTTCAGAGGAAGGCCTTGGAGGCCAGGCAGTGTGCTCCTGGAGGGCAGTGTGTGAGGTTGTGAAGGAGAAGCCCAAGGTGCAGTGGAGACATGAAAAATTTGGAGAAGCCAGCAACATGGATGGTTGCCTGAGAAAAGCTGTAGGCTACGAGCAGGGCCAGCCCAAAGGAGAGAAGACGGAGGTTGCAGCCAGTGGTAATGCTGTACTGGCAGGGCCACTCAAGCCCTTTGAGTTCACATCTTGCTGCTGCCGGTTTACCCCAGCTGCTGGACTAGAAGCTGCAGGGTTTAACCCATGCCCTGCCAGGTTTAGGACTTGTTTAGTTCAGTTGACTTCTATTCTTCCTTTTTCGGAATGGGAATATTTACCCTGTGCCACCGTAAGTTGGAAATGCTTAACTCCTTGGTTTTCACTGGAGCTCATAGCTGTTCTGGCTTTGCAGGCTTGCCCTCTATCTCAGAGGAGAGTTTGGACTTGAACTTTTTTTTTTATTCAGTTCTGGAACTGTTAAAACATTGTCAACTCTTAGAGAAGGACTAAATGCGTTTTGCATAAGGAGATAGACATGAGTCTTTTGGGGGCCTGGGTTGGAATGTTGTTTTTGGATATGAAATATCCCCCACAAGCCTCATGTAGGTATGGAGACTATGTACTTTGGGGAGGTGGAGCCTTACTGGAAGGAGTGGATGCTTGGGATTTGACATGTAGGGATATGTGTTGGTTCCACCCTTCTTCCTAGACTTGCCTGTGTTCTGCCATGCCATGAGGATCTCTCTAGCTCTGGCCCCATCATGTGGTTCTACCTTTTATCTAGTTGCCCACCCATGAATGGACCTTTTGATTGGTGAGCTAAAATGAATCTTTCCTCCCTGAGGTTGTGGATATCAGGCATTCTGTCACAACAATGAGAAAGCAATTGAAATATTTAGTGACTTTTTAAAAGATATGACTAAAGAGTTCAAGGATAGAAACAACAGAACACCCAGTCAGATGAATAAAGAAATAAACTTGAGGTGAGCTGAGCTAAAGTAGTCAATTCAAGAAATAGCAACAATTCCTTAAAGAGTTCAACCATTATGGAAATATACTGGCAGATTATTAGGTGAAAATATTCTTGGAAAGTGTGGTAAATTGAATGACCTAATATGAAGACATAACTTCAGAACTAGAAGACAAGATATAAACCATGGGTCAAACTACTAAGGATGTTCTAATAACACAACGGCAACAAGGAAATAGCTTCCAACAGATGTTAGGTGAGGCAAAGAAGGTTATCTTTAGAATTACAGGATTGTAAATAAAAATAGAATTCTAGGCTACAGGCTTAAAAAATTTATTCACTGAATTCTTAACAGAAAACTTCCCATATATAGGAAAAGAAATGGATGCCCAGGTGACTGAGGCATATTGTAAACCAAACAGATATGACCCAAATAAAAGTTCTCCAAGACATCTTGATGAAAGTTATAGACATTCAGCATAAAGAGAAAATCCTAAAAGCTGTCAGAGAAAAACAGCAAGTATCTTACCAAGACAAGCCTGTCAGCATAACAGCAGACTTATTAACACAAACTAAAAGTCAAAGAGCATAAAGTCTCCAAAGCCTTAAAAAAGACAATTGACAAGCAAGACTCCTGAAAAATTATCTTTCAAAACTGATGATGAGATACAGACTTTTCAAGACAAAGAAGGCTTGAAGCGATTTATGACAACTCACCCACCACTACAGCAAAATACTTCGAGGTCTGCTGGATAGAGAGAGGGAGGATAAGCACAGCAAAGGAAGCAAATGCAGGCACACATTCCGCGGTGATGACATCTACGCAAACGGAGAAAAATGATATCTGAGGAAAATGTCAGGATTTAATACTTCCAGGGCAACAAGAACTCTCAATGTCAACAGTCTCAACCCTCCAGTTAAAAGACACAGATTGGCAGATTGGATTAAAAACATAACCCAACCACATGTTGCTTGCAAGAGACTTGCCTTACTCATAAAGAAGAATCTAGACTGAAAGTGAAGGATGAAGTCCACGTTCCACTCATCAGGAGCATGAAAATAAGCAGGCATAGCTACCCTCTTTATTGACAAAGTGGATTTTAAGCCAAAATTGATCAAAAAAAGACCAAGAAGGTCCTTTCTATTTTACAAAGGCAATTCAACAGGAGGAGATAACAATAATGAATATTTATGCACCAAACAGTGACACACCGACTTCATAAAATAAAAGCTACTTGACATAAAAGAACAGGGGAGCACCAACATAATCAAATCAAAGTGGACAAAAGACCTAGGTATCAAAACTGGAACACTGAGCCTTCTGGAAGACAAATTGGGCAAAAATATAAAGATTATAGGTGTAGGCCAGGACTTTCTTAATAAGACATCCAATGCAAAAGAAATAGCTCCCAGAACCACTAAATGAGATTCTATCAAATTAAAATCTTTCTGCACAGCAAAGGAAACTATCAGTAGAGTGAAGACAGAACCAACAGAATGGGTTCATCTTGTATACCTCAGATAGGAGGCAAATAACTAAAATATACAAGGTACTGAAGAAAACCAGACCTCTCAAAATCTAAGACCCCATTGAAAAATGGGCAACAGAAAGGAATAGGCAGTTCTCAAATGAAGAAATTCAAATAGCCAATAAATACATAAAAAGATGTTCAACATCCTTATCCATTAGAGAAATGGAAATCAAAACATCACTAAGATACCATCTAACCCCAGAGAGATTGGTGTATATCAAGAACTTGAACAGCAAGAACTTGAACAGCTGGTAAGGCTGTGGGGAAAAAGGAACCCTTTTACACTGCTGGTGTGAATGTAAGCTGGTACAATCACTATGGAGCAATATAGAAATTCCTCAAAATGTTGAAAATAAATATCCCTCTTTTCCAGTAATATCACTTCTGGGAGCCTTTTAAAAAGAATTAAAAGTGTCTTATAAAAGAGATACATGCACACCCAAGTTCACAGCAACACAACTCGCAATAGCTAAAATGTGAAAGACACCAAAATACCCATCAGCAGACCAATGGATATATAAACTGTGGTATATGTACAATGATATACTACTCATCTATAAAGACAGTTTTAAGGTTTTTGTAGGTAAATGAATGCAACTTGAGACTATCATGCTCAGTGAAATATCAAATGGCTTGTCTAATTTGAGAAACTCAGATTACAGTCACTTCATAGAACTAAATGGGGCCGGGATAGTGGGAGCAGGCGGGGAGGGGAGGGCGTGGGAGGGCCAAAAAGGGTGACGGGAAGGGTTTCTAATTTTGACATGATATATATGTGCACAAAATAGTCAAGTTTGATATGGACATTATGTATGCATATATGCATATCAATAAAATGGGAAACCTTAAAAAAATAAAGTTATCAGAAGACCCAACAACCTCACTGCTAGTTATCTATATATGAAAATTCATGCCCACATAAAAATGTTTCTACGAGTGTGTTCATAATATCTGAAAGGCAGAATCATCCCAAATACCTGACACCTGAAGAAAGGGTAAACACACGTGGGCTACCATGCAAGAGAGCGTCTTTTGTCAATAAAAAGGCATGAGTTACTGACATATATAAGAATGGACTTAGAAACATCATGCTAAGTGAAAGAGGCCCGTCATTTATATAGTCAATTTATGTAAAATTTACAGAATAAAAAAATCTACAGAGATGGAAGGCAGATTAGGAAAGAGCCAAAGGTGAGAGAGGCAGTGACAATTAGGGAGGACAACATGAGGAAGTGCTCCAAAGTTGAATTTTGGTGACAGTTGCACAGAATTGCAAACACACTAAAAACCATATGTAGCAAGTTATGTATACTTTACATGACTGAGCTTTATGGTATGTAATTATAAATCAATAAGTTTTTTAAAGGAGTACTTATAGCAATAATGTTTAATATAAACAGAAGGCTGGCAATGACCTAAAATGTACAGTATCCTCACAACAGGTAAAATTTCATATTCATCCCCTGAAATGTCTGTGGCAATGAAATGAATAAATTATTTACTAAAAGCATGAACAGAGAAACACCACAAAACACACAATTCAACTGTCACGGGAGCTTATGGGAGTATTGGGGGAGTTGGAGTAAGTAAAACTGAGCAAAATAATGCTTTTCTGACTTGATTTCTCAAAGGAGAAAAATTGATGTCATAGTCATCATTTTTTCCATATTGTATAATCTTTATATTTTTTAATGCTGAAAAGTAATTGTCTTGTGAATAAAAGGCCAATCTGTTCTGTAGAAGTTGATACCATCAATATTTTTTATCTTTATTCTGTATCTTTACCCAAAGCTTATTCCAAAAAAAAAAAAAATCTAAGTTGAAAAAAGTCTCTTGTCACCCGAAATGCAAACACAGACAGATGAATAAGTTCTAAACATTACAAATAACGTCCACTAAACTTCGCTGGCGGATCAAAGGGAATCCGCGTTCTCTCCCACAGGGAGTGCTTGGCGGGTGCAGAGAGCGGGCAGTTGAGGACAGCAGCCCTTCTCCTCCATTATCATGAAGGCTTCATGGGGCCTTACATGTCAAGGCCTTCTTCAAAATAGAAAACAGGCTACCAATGGAAGACCTTTACAACACAACTGACTTATTTTGAAACCCTTTTCACTGCCTGAATTTTCTGGTCAGACATTTAAGCTAGGCCACAATGTCCCCACACCTTGCTCACTAAGTGGTTTGTGGATGGCTTGTGCACTGTCATTTCTGATGGGGGGAGTGACTGACAGGAGCAGCGAATTCCTCAGTTCCACTAACAGGAGATTCTGATTACTGAAACGGAGACATCTGTGTATTTTAAAAGGCAATATACAGAATTTGGGAGGAATTACTGAAATGGAGACTTCTTACAGTCCCATTTTCCAGTTTCACACGGTAGGTAGGATGATCACATAGAGAAACTGACTGGGAACCCAGGACTGGTACTGGGCTGGTTGAGCCACCAGATCACAGGTCTGGAAAGACAAAGAGTCCTGTCCGATGATATGCGGGGCATCTGTGTTTCTTATGGCCAGCACAACCGGGTTCCCGTTGCGCTGGGAGGCGGGGCAGGGGCTGAACACACAATCGGTAACCAGGACACATTTCTAAATGATGTACCTTCTCTAGGTATTTCCTGGGGAGATAAGAAATTACACGATACAGAGTTCTCATACTCCGGGTATATGGTAATATTTTTCTTTTGTGCAATCTGTGCATTCTCATGGAGCCTTACTTATATTTAACTGAAATGTTTTCAGGCCTTTCTGTAAAAATTGAAATTAAGAAGGAAGAGAACATTATTAAGTGCCAGATTTCTCTATTTCCCCAATGTAGCAACGAGACAATAGTATGCTTAGTCAAGACCACTTCAGAGTTAAGGGACAGATGTAACTCTGAAAGCCTTATCCGTTTGTGGTTACTAAAGTCACAGTTATTTCCCATGGACCTCGCAGCAATGTTAAGAATCATCTGATATATATTTTTAATGGTGTACCACAGAATCTGAAATTCCTTTGAAGGTGAGATTCTCTCGGCTTTCCACGGATGTCAATTCCTGCAGATACGCGTTGATGGAAACCAGATGAGTTACAGAAATAGGACGTAATGATGAGCAACCAAGGTAGCTGCGACCTGCGGCGAACTGTTGGACGTTTTCTGGTCCCCCAGCCCCTCCGGGTCCCACCGGGATCCTCTCCACCAGGAGGCGCTGCTTCCACGAGGCTGCGTAAGCACCAACCAAGCTTTCTTTCCTCCTCTCACTCCTGCACTTCTTCCTTGGACGGGCCTCTTGGCTCTATTCCTCTGGCTTTCTTTAGGAAGGAAGCCAAATAAATAAGAACTTTATTTTAATTAGGAGATGTTGACTAGGATAAAGTTATCTTAGACTTCTAATATATTTTTGAAAAAATGTATACAACTATTAAATGCTGATCATCATAGGCCTGTTTTTATTCTCTTAAGGAATGAAAAATAATAGGGGGCTAAACAATACATCAAAACAGCAATCCACTTTTTATCCTCCCATTCCTAAGTATTCCCCTCCTCCCATCCCAAGGGGATTTTTAAGCTTTTATCTCCCTTCACCTTGCGTATTCCAAAAGTTAAAGTCATAGCTCATCCTGAGAAGGAGAAGAGAGGTGAGGGCTTGAGGTCAAGGCTGGGGGAGCAGCAGAGATCATCCTGAGTCCTGTCCTCACAGGGATAAACCCACATAGCCCCTCCCCTAAAAGGTGAGTGGCCCTATAATGTGTCTTAAAAGTAACATATGGATGGAAGAGAAACGAGTATAGCAATGCTCAGAGCACGCCAGCAGAGCTTTGGGGAGATGCTCTGTGCCCTTCTTGGCACAGAAGCGACAAGTGGTTACATGGCTAGAAAATGAAGAGTTGAAAGCGACATATAACAGAAGTGCATGTACACCCGTGTTTACAGCACACAACTAACAATAGCTGACACGTGGAAGAGCCACAATAGCCATAATCAAGTCAATGGATTCCCAAAATGCAGAGCATTTACACTATGGAATATTATGCTTCCATAAAGACAGATCAGCTTGAAACTTGAAGGTAAATGGCCACAACTTGAGACCGTCATGCTCAGTGAAGTGAGTCAAACACGAAAGGTTAAATATCGCATGAGTTTTCTAATATGAGAAACCCAGAATACAAGCATGTCATAGCACCAAAATGGATGTGATGGTGGGAGTTAGGGGGGAAGAGGTGGCTGTGGGAGGGCCAAAAGTGGGGGGAGGGGAAGGGATTGTAAAGTTGATGTGATATGTATGTGCACAAAATACCCAAGATCCTGTCACCATTATGTATTGCATACATGTGTTAATAAAACGAGAAAGTGAACAAGACTTAATGTAAGAGAAACATGACATCCTGGACCATGGAGGACCCCTAGGGCTTTTGGGTGATCAGAGTGGCAGGGGAAGAGCCTTAGTAGTGATTGCGACTGATTTCTTAAACAATCTACCAGGAGAGGAAGGTGTTTGGATTTGTCTCTGTATGCTCCATTCTGTTATATTTGTCCTTTGTTGTGCCAGTACCATGTAGATTTAATCACTGTTACTTTGTAGTATAATTTGAAGTCTGGAATTGTGATTCTTTCTGCTTTGCCCTTGTTACTCAGGATTGCTTTAGCAATTCCATGTCTCTTCTGATTCCACATAAATTTTAGAGTGTTTTTCCTAGTTCTGTGCAGAAAGCTATTGATATTGCATTGAATCTGTACAACAATTTTGGAAGTATGGCCATTTTGACAATGTTAGTTCTGCCTATCCAGGAATATGAGATGCTTTTCTATTTTCTAAATTCTTCTTTTATCTCTTTCTTCAGAGTTCTATAGTTTTCACTGTAGAGACCCTTCAATTCTTTGGTAAAGTTTATTCCGAAGTATTTAATTTTTGTAGCTATTGAGAATGGGAATGATTTCTTGGTTTCTCTCTTGCTAAGTTCATTATTGATGGCTAGGGGCACTATTGATTTGTGAATATTTCTGTAAAAACCTGCTACTCTGCTGAATTTATTAGTCCTAATAGACTTCTGCTGAAGTTTTGCGGTCCTTGACATACAGGATCATGTCACCTGCTAGTAGGAATACGTTAATTTTCCCACTCCAATTCATATGCCTTTTGTTTCTTTATCTTGACTGTTTCCTCTGGCCAGAATTTCGAGTACGGTGTTAAACAGGAGAACTGATAGTGTACATTTTTGTCTTGTTCCAGATTGTAGGGTAAACACTTTCAGTTTTTCCCTATTTAGAATTATGTTAATGGGGCTTTCTTAGATGGATTAAATTAATTTGAATTAAGGTTCTCCTATTCCTATTTTCTTCAGAGTGTTTCTCCTTTATGGATGTTGAATTTTGTGGTAGGCCTTTTCTGTATCTATTGTAATGATTGTATGACTTTTATCATTGCTTCTGTTAATGTGATATGTTACTTTTTTTATTTGTATATGTTGAACCATCCCTGTATCCTTGATATGAAGCTCATCCAGTGATATAAAAGAGTCATATTTTATATGATTTATTGCTTTCTATTAGTAAATATCTTGTTGAGTACGTTTGCATCTATGTTCATTAGAAAAATTGGCCTAGAGTTTTCTTTCTTCTTGAGCCTTTGTCTGATTTTAATATTAGAGTTATGCTGGCTTTGTAGGACGAATTTGGCAACTTTCCTTCCTTTCAGTTTCTTGAAAGAGTTTGATGAGTACTGGCATTAAATCTTTCCTGAATTTCTGGTAGAATTCTGCTGTGAATCCATTGGGTCCTGGACTTTTTAAAGTTGGAATTATATTTCACAAGTTCTTTGCTTTCATAGCTTGTTATTGGTCTCAGTATTTTGTATCTTCTTCATTCAGTTGTGGAGATAGATATGTGTTTAGAAATTCATCCATTTCTCCTAGGTTCTTAGGCATATTAAAATACAATAGTGTACGAGGGATTCCTCCCCTCCCCCCCCCCACCCCCCAACCCCACGGCCTTGTCAACACTGATTGCTGTTCAAGTTCTTGATCTACGATGTTCTCTGGGGTTAGATGAAATCTTAGTGATGTTCTGATTTGCTTTTTTCTAATGACTGGGGATGTTGAACATCTTTTCATGTATTTATTGGTCATTTAACTTCTTCATTTGAGAACTGCCTTTTTATTTCTGTTGCCCATTTTTTAATCGGGTCTCTAATTTTGAGAGGTATGTTTTTCTTCAGTTCCTTGCATATTCTAGTTATTATTGCCTCCTATCTGAGGAATAAATACTGAATGTTTTTCCCATTGTGTTCGCTCTCTTTTTACTTTGTTGATAATTTTCTGTGCAATGCAGAAATTTTTTATTTGACATAATTGGGACTATTTCTTTTGCTTTGGGTGTCTTATTAAGAAAGCCCCTGCCTACACTGATATCATTTAGATTTTTGCCTAATTTGTCTTACAGAATGTTCAGTGTTTCAGTTTCAATATGCAGGTCTTTTATCCACTTTGATTTGATTTTGGTGCGTGGTGACAGGTGTGTGTCTAGATTCGTTGTTTTGCATGTGGATAACCATTTTTCTCAACACCATTTGTTGAAGCGGCTGTCCTTTTTCTAGTGTGTGCTTTTGGCTCCTTTATCAAAGATCAGGCAGCTGAGGGTACTCGAGTTTGTCTGTTTCCTCAGTTGTGTTCCACTGGTTGACCTGTCTGTTTTTGTGCCAGTGCCAAATAGCTTTTATAACTGTTGCTTTGCAATATAACTTGATGTTTGGAATTATAATGCTTCCTGCCTTTGTCTTGTTACTCAGGATTGCCTTGGCTATTGTAGGTCTCTTTTAGTTCCATATGAATTTAAGGGTTATTTTTTTAAGTTCTATGAAAAAAGTTGTTGGTATTTTGGTAGGAATTGCATTGAATCTGCATGTCAGTTTGGGCAATATAGTCATTTTGACTACATTAATTTTGCCTACCTAAGAACAGGATAAGTCTTCTGTATTCTGATGTTATCTTCTTCAATGGAATATAGATTTCTTTGTAGAGGTCCTTTGCCTCCTTGGTTAGGTTTGCTCCTAGGTATTTAATTGTTTGAGCGTTAACTTTATATATGAAGTTCCAAACTATTTTTTCTTTTCTTTTCTTTTCTTTTCTTTTCTTTTCTTTTCTTTCTTTCTTTCTTTTTTTTTTTTGATACAGGCCCTTGTTTCGTAGTCAAGCCTGCTTTCTAACTTACTGTGTAGCTCAGGTTGATCTCTAATGTATGGCAACCCTCTTTGAACTTATACTTTAGGAAAACATTGTCAAACACAGTGCTGTTCAGTTAAAACAAAGTCAGAAAATTATGAAATGTAAACAGATTCAAATCTAGAATCTACTGGATTTTGAAGCTGGACAAATGTCAGAGTGCTGTTGAATTTCCCTTACGAGAATTGTACCCAGGGAAAGGTGAAATAGTATCTTTTGTTTGTGCATGATCTATTACTAACTCAAGTTCATGGAATTTTAATGCTTATATGAGACCTCTGCCTCCCCGGGTCTTTGGAAAACTCTCTTTGTAATAGTTCTTTTGAGGTGGGTGGAGACCCTCCATCAGAAGTTGGGGCCTCAAGAGCAGAATGAAATTGTTTGGCAAGTTTTAAGTACTTATGCTCTATATTTTCTGATACTAAATAATTAAAGGTGAAAAATGTATCTAGTTCTCTGCCAACATCTTTAACATACACAGTGACATGCAGTATAGCGAGAGTTTGTATATGAATTACCTCAGATGTCATCAGCTGCTCCCTGCCTTTTGCCTTTTCCAGATGAAACAGACCAAGAACACTTAAATTTCCCTACGTTTTATTCTTTGTCATACTTTCCCTATTCTAAATATTCCATGGAGTGTGTTTGTGATAGGGTGCGGCCCCCTCAAAAAAGAGGGTTAATTTTCATCTTTAGTTAAATTGGGGAAACAAAAACAAGTTAGAGGCATCAGTGCTACCTAATTATGATAAACTTTTAAAGACTTTTCTTATAATCTAATTTGAATAATTCTATGAAAAATTCAGAAAAAACAGTCATGAACATAGTTAAAATTTCAGCCATAATTCTACTCCTTGGTTATGTAACTAAATATAACTTGAAATATGGCAATGGTCTGAATAAGGACTCTGCAAAATCTTCTAATCCAATTAAGAAATTAAAATCCCTCATCATTACTTCTTTGTAATATGGTGTGGCTAGCAGCCTGCACAGAAGAAAGCAGAAATCTTGAGGGAATAAAGTGGACAAAGCTCAGGAATAAATCGCCATCATGCACATGTCGCGCTCCGCTGCTTCTAACAACCTCTAAGCCACAATTTTCTAATGGAATGGAATAAGTCTGTCAGAGACAAAAGTCAATACCTTGGAAGCACACCCTAATGTTCTGTAAAATTAGAAATTGACCTTTCTTTCTTTGTAGAAAAAATACAAATGTATTTAGATATTTGAGACACACATATTTGACGCACAAATCTCCTAACTCTCCTAAGAAATGAATCTTAAATGCTATACGTGTCTCTTTTGTAATAGCTTGAATATAGAAATAAAATTTGATTCCATAGTTACTAATCAAAATAATTTTTATTTTAATATTTGCAAAGTAAAACTTGAACAAAATGATGCTTACAAAAATCTAAACATTTTACTATCAATTAAAAAGTGACATTTTTCCTACAATTTTTGTGATTAAAATTTATAGTGTGATTTTGCATATGCATTCTACTTTATGCTAATATTTTTTTCATAAGGAATAAATTATTGATGACAAATCAAGCTGCCATATTAGCCATATGAAAACATTTTAATTTTTGATGTATTCTGGATAGGTGCATTGTTGAGATTGTTGAGTTAATTCACTAATTATTAATTCAATAATATTCATTAAGTGTATTTTCAAGCCATTTGGCTGATTATTGTTCTGGCTGAAGTTGCTTGAAAGGCAAGGTAAAATGTTCAGCATAAAATAGTCCAGACATTTCTAAGTAGTATTTTGGGGGCCAGCTGCAGATTGACATTTGGATTGCTGCATATATGGGACTGACACCTGGAACTGCTGCAGGTCCTACCCTTCTTCTTTTCAAGCTTGGTGCCAGGGAGACGGTACAGTGTATGGTCAAGCCTGGGCCCTGGGGTCTACCCATGTTCAAGGGCTATTTTCTCTGTTGTGAGTCATGCAAACTTGGGCAAAGTATTGTTAACTTTTCTGCAACACAATTATTTCATTGGTAAGCCAGAGATAGGAAACTTCTCACGGGACTCTGGAGAGGTTAGAATGAATGTTGCATGAGAAGCACTCAGAGCTTCTCCCAGGGGGCAATAAAGCACAGTTCTCGGAAGGCTTGTGCCCACAGATTCTCATCTTCCTCTACTTTTGTGTGATGTTCAGCTGCGGGAAAATAAAAGGAAACACATCCTCCTCCAGACTGTGGAGTCAGCGCCTGTGGTGGTGGGAAGCTGGGAGATGATTGTGTGGACAGGGTGGGGGTGGGGGAGGGTGGAAGGATGGATGGGAGGCGGGGAGGAAGTGAACACGATTAAGATGAAATACATACATGCACCAGTTCTCCAAGCTTAATTTCACTATGATGTATGGCAGGGAATTGCTAATGAAAAGAATAATTTTTGGGGAAAAAGAGGTTTTATGGCCACTTAGTATAAACTGGTGTTATTTAGCAAGCAAAGGTTGTATGGCTGAACTACTTTTAATTCAAAAGAAAATGACGCGTGGGATCGTTGGGGAGCTTTCCTCTCGGAGCCACGTTTTGGAGCCTGTGACCTATGAATGTCTCTTTCCCGCTTCACACTCTTGATTGCTAAAGCACATCCTTCAGAAAGGTGTGCGGTACATGGGGTATTCACGTAAAACACCTTTATAGGTCTTATTTCTCTCTGTTTCTTTATCATAATGGAGGGATAATTTGCCTTGGAATAGAATTCTACCTACTAGTATTCAGGATTATGGTTGTGAAATTTAATACCATTCTCCTTTTTATTGTTTTAGACTGACAGACTTTTTTCTTTGTGTGTTTTTAGAATGTTTTCTTTATCTGTGGCATTCTTAAGCATATTCTTTCAATTTTTCTTGTTGGCCCTTTAAAACTGTAGACATCTATCTTTCAGTTCTAGAAAAATGTCTTGTATCATTTCTTTGAAGTACTTCTTTTCACCATCTTTGTTTATTTTTTTCTCTCTCTTTTTGGCACTCTTCGTATTCCTTGGCTATCCTGGGTCAATATTAGAAAGGTTTTTTCTTTTTTTTTCCCCAAACCATTCCTTTCATATTTTCTGTTTTCTTAGTTTTATCTTTTTAGTTTGTTTTCTTGATGATTCTTCTGCTGTAACCTTGACGTGTCTGATGAATTCTGTACTTTGGATGCTTTATTATGATGGTTAATTTCCAAGAGCTTTTTCTTAGCTTCTGAACATGTGTAGCCTCCACATAGTGTTTTACCAGTACAATATCTCTTCTCATTTAAGAATAATAATTACATTCCATGAAATAATCGTGATCTGGGTTTCTCATATCACAGAAACCATTCAATATTTCACCTTCTGCTTTTGACTCATGTGGGAAATAATGGGAACTGGGGGGGGGAAGGGAAGATCAAAAAGAGAGAGGGGAGGGATTTGTATGATATGTATGTGCCATGATACGTATGTGCACAAAATGCTCAAGATCAATGTAAACTTTATGTTTTGCATTTACACATATCAATAAAATGGTAAAAAAGAATAATAATTGTATAGTATGCCTTGGGATGCTTCCTGGGCTGCTGTTTAGCTCTGATTTTATGTGTTTTCGAGATTTCTGACCTTCCTGTGTCCTCAGTTGTTGGGGTGCTCCTCCCTGTCCTAGGTACAATGAACAAATGCTTTTTTTTTTAAAGCTATATTCTCAACTTTTCAATTGGGTCCACGAGGAGACATTGTGCAGCTCTGTTACTCAGCTGTCATCTTGACCAGAAGACCAAGAATGGAAATTGTAACAGAGGAGAAAAAAAATTTTTTTTGATGCTCAAGGGCGATCACATCTAGCTACAATCATTCCTAGATTACAGTCCTCCCCTCTGGTTTCTTAAGAAAAGAAGCTCATCCAAGTGACTGTGATGCTCATATGTAGTTAAAGGCGGTAGAATTCTTGGTCCTGTCTTTGACCCTTGAAGGGCTTGGACATTCGAGGCAGGGGGCTCAGTTTGCCTTGGTGAGGGAGGAGTTGGGCTGTATGACTCTTCCTACATGATTGTCTCTTGAGCCTTCACAAAGCTTAAAGAAGAGAAGAGGGATTGCTACCTCCCTATCTTGTCCTGTGTGTGACATTACAATGCTTCCCATGTACAGGTGTGTGTATGAGCCACAGATCATGGAAGGCTGCAGTGAGCAGGGGCAGGGATGCTGGAGCTGCAGCAGCATAGTCCGGGTGTCACAAGGCCAGCGGAAGACGCAGTGACGGAAGTGGGCCTGGAAGTGAGACCGCCTCTCACAGCCCATAGATGTTCAGGGAGCATCTTCTGTGGGGGAAACGTGGTACTGCAGCTATTTTCAAGGATGGGGAGACTGTCACCCATTCTTGTTCTACAAGCAATTATACTGCAAAAGGAATTACAATGCATTTAGCAAGTTCTATGCTTGAAGGAAATAATTTCTGAATTCGTGGGAATAAAATTAAGCTTACTTTTTCTCTTGAAACAGGTTTTCTCTGTAGTTCAGGCTGGCCTAGAGCTTACTGCAATCCTCCTGCCTCAGCCTCTGAGTGCCGGGATTACAGGCGTGCGCCACCAATCCTAGCATACATGCTGTTGGGAAATCAGACCCAGTGCTTTGTACTTGCTAGGCAAATGCTTCAACCACTGAGCTCTGTCCCCAGCCCTTAAAGCATAATTTTAACATGTAGACTGTGCAACGTTAAGAACACTTTAAAATGAATTGTCATTCAAGTTGTATTGGTCTGATACATAAATCTCAGAATTTATAACACACCTGAAGTTCAGATATTTTAAATCAACTAGATTTTTCTATATTTCATATGAATAGAATTTCTTAGAATATTTTAGTGATGTATGTGTGTCTTTAAAAAGAATGATAAGACATGACAAAACCTAAATTGATAGGATAGGCCAAATAAACAAAATTATATTAGAAGCAAGAAAATGACCATTTAATGTGACGTGCCCACTGGGCTACAAGTGGATCTAATGCTGTTGTTTATGGCTTTTCATATGCTGCTGGTGGTCAGTGAAAGTTTAAAGCACAACCATATTCTGCAGTAATAAATTTTACTTTTGCTGCAGAGAGACTGTAATGTATAAATTACTGCCTATTAATTGGAAAGGTACTTCCCCCAAACCAGCAGCTCCCTTTCGTCAATGCCTTCCAGATTCTTGACAACATTGACAGAAATACCTAACTGCCAAGAAATGAATTTCTTGAAATTCTGTGAATATTGGAGAAGTCACTGATTAGTGCTCATGATAAAAGTAGGAAAGAAATTTTGGGCAATAAAGAGGGAGAGATCATAGATAAATCATAAATGGGGTCATGAGGGTGTAAATTAACACAGAGCTAGTTTACTAAATCCTGGACTTTGAGGATTCACAATATCTTTCTTTTACTGCCTGCCTTGTTCCAGAAAGTTCTAAAGTTTACAAGTGTGTGTGTGTGTGTGTGTGTGTGTGTGTGTGTGTGTGTGTTAGAGACACAGAGAGAAATAAAAGGGAGAGAGAGCAAAATATGTTAAAGGAAACTAAAGAAAAAACACAAAGACATGGATATTAAAATGGAATAAGAAATGACATTAATTTAATAAAAATGCCAAACCTTCAGAAAAAAGCCTTAAGAAAAGTCTCAGGTTTGAGCCAGAGGTTCTAGCAACCACCCCAAAAGAGAGGAATGTGGGGTAAAGAATACAGATGGGGTAAAGAATAGAGACGCTCTTGTGGCCCTAGAGATGCTGAAGTGTCTCTGAGGCTGGGGACAGGTGGATATTTCCTAAGTTTAACTCTGATAGATAAGGTGTGGTGTGATCTAGTGAGTGATCTCCCAACAGAACCCTTCTCTGGTATAATGATATATTTTTGAAGTTTCTTGATTGTATAAACCTCAGCGTAGGTCAATGATTTCACGTCCAACAGCAATTAAGCAAAATCATTTGTACCAGAGCTTTTACAGTATGGGCCATGGACAGTATACAGCTGGTGCTCCAGGAAGTGTTCCAGGAAAAAGCAAATAGAAACAGCTGGGCCCGCCTCGTTTGTTTGGCCTTCTGCGCTTTCTCAGTGCTCAAGAGTTAAGATGTGACTCCACAGAGTTACTGATACGTCAATGCAAGAGGAATGGGAAAGACTGAAGCGCATTATCTGCATTTAAGCAGCTGACAACTATTCCTCTCTCCTCTCATTATGTAACAACTGCAGAGTGGGGCCTGGGGGCAGTTCTCTGACTCCGAGATGAGTGGGCATTTGTACAAGCACAGACTTAGTGTATAGATAAAATGAGAAGCTGCTTTAATAATTCTCTGTTTCAAGACACAGTGGGGCTGATCCAGAGCCGGTCACTTTGTACAGCTTCAGAAAACATTCAAATGCGGTCTTGTGGGAACGCCCAGGGGGGCCGGGAATCGCCTCTAGAAGTCATAGGAGGATTGTTTTGCCAAGGAGTTGACTTCATGGTTAATTTTCTTCCATTTCAAACAAGGGGAGGTGTGCACTGAATATTAATGAAGGGGTGATGGCACTAATCTCAAGAAAGCAGAGCCAGTTTTGTGAAGAGACCGCTTTCTCACGATGGTGCAGGGGTCACAGTGCAGAAACCAAGTGCCAGCCCGCCTACCCCCGCTGTATGCCCTGTGGGCCTGATGGCTGTTGAACACGTAAGTAAATATAATTTACAAAAAGTTAAAAACATAACTCACACAAATATAATAATTTCTGAATGATTTCACTTGAGTCTTTACTCAATGCGAGAGCTGCTGAGACAGAAGACTGATTCTGAGAGCATTTGAGAAGCCGGGCATTGATAGGAAGAGGAGTCTACCCAGATGAGATTAAATGGGAAACTACTTAATGGACTAAATCAGAATAAAGTACAGCATACTGGTTTTTTTCCTTATTGAAATAATTTAGATACAATTTCTTAATACTCCTCTTACAAAAATAATTGAGCGCACTTCTGAGTCATTAGAAGCTGCTGAACATCCTAATCTCACTAACGGTGTTACAGGGTTGGGCTGCTACTGGAGTTTTAATATAACTTTTTATTAATGTATCCCGAAAGCACCCACAAGGTATCTGGATCAGAGAGAGAGGTTTCTTAAGCACATCAACAGCTGTGGCCCAGATTTTGCCTCTTGATGAAAGCCATGAATGGCCGGATGTTGCGTAGGAGAAGGATGAGGTAAAAGATTCTCCTCTGCGTGTCATGAAGAAAAAGGCAGCTTTCCCCACCCTTTTAAAGGGTTTCCTCGAAAGCCTAATAGGTCTAAAGTCTTCCTTCAAAACTTTTGGTCTATAAATAAAATCTCTCCTGGTGGCATAATGTATCTTGGTTCTTAGCAGTGAGAGATGCCCCTGCGTCTATGAGGTTTATATGTAATACTAATTGAGAAATTCTCCAGCCAGAGCAGTAACCATTTAGCTCTCTGTGACCCTTGGGGAACAGATGATTAGCGATGTAATCTTTATGGTAAGGAAACAGTTTCCCTAGGAGAGGTTAAACGTTTTTTCCCTAAGATTTCTCTAGCTCTGCATTACATACATTTTTGCTCTCGAAAGGCTGGGGTATTACTATTTTTTTCTTTTTTTTCAGGAGCAAATGCTATAGTGCAGAGGTACTTAAACTGTGGTCTTAGCCCAACAAAATCAGCATTAATCAAAAGTGTTTAGAAGTGCGAATTTTCAAGTGTCGTGTCAGGTTTACTGAATTAGAAACTCGAGCAGTCATTCGTTCAATATATCCTTCAGGTGATTCTGATACACTCGGCTGTCTTGGAGGCTCTGCTGTGGGCCTTGCATTCACGAGCTACCCTCGGCGTCTTCTCTTTATGTCCTGCAATTGTCTTTCCTTTCCACCATCCACCCATCAATTCTTTACCAATGTTACGGTTTGGATCTGCAATGTTTCTTAAAAGCTTCATGTTTGGAAAATGACTCAGTCCTGGAGGTTAATCCATAGATTTCCTGTGCTGTTAAGAGGTGGGGCCTGGCTGAAGGGCGGGCCATTGGGGAATGACCCGGAAGGAGTCTCGCTGGTTCCGCTGTGTTTAGTTTGCTTCCTGTACTTCGTGGGATGAGTGGTTTTTCTCCAGTGTGGCCTCCGCACCGCAATTACACCATTGAAGGCCGCCCCTGAATGGACTGAGACCTTCCAAAAGTGTGAGCTAAAATAAACCTTTCCTCCTTTAAGTTGCGGGTGTTGGGTATTCTGTTGCAGCAACAAAAAAAGTAACCAAGACAGAAATTTATACCAGGAAAGTTAGGTTGGTGCTGTGACTTTACCTGAAATGTGATTTCAGAGCCCTTGGAACTGTTCTGAGGGAGGAGGTTGGTAAGGTTTGGAGATGCTGGCTAGAAAAGAATTAGAATGCTGTAAGCTGAGCTTGATGGAAGATTCTGGTCTGATCTCAAAAAAAAAAAAAAATAGAAAGCTGAAAGAAGTGCAGATCAGGAAAGCCACGCTGAAGAGGTTTCAGATGGAAGGCAGACTCTTTCGGCAATTGAGAAAGTATGCATGTCACACTCTGTCAGAAAGTGTGTCAGCATTTTGCCCTTGTCCTGAGACTTGGCCTGAGACTGAGATTGATGATACGGACTTTTTGATCTGTAGGGGGCTATTTTGAGGCAGCTCAGTGTTCAGACTGTCATATGGGCTTTGTTGGCTTCTTTGAGCCAGCTCTACACTAAAAACCACTAAAAAATGGTAAAAAAATATAAAAATTTTGCGGTTTTGCCAAAATGAAAGAAACTACAAAGTTAGGGCTTATAATGCATGATTGTTCAAGAGATTAGTGTTAAGAAGAAGAATTCGGAGTCAGAAATATAGGAAAGATGAGGGCATCTCAGGAATCAGCCAGACCCCATCCTTTCCCTCCCATTTTATTAATATGTGTATATGTGATACATAATATTTACATAGAATTTGAGTGTTTTATGTACGTATATATCACGTCAAAATTACAAACCCTTCTCCCCTCCCCTTTGACCCTCCCACACCCTCCCCCTCGTTCCCACTAACCCCCCCTCCCCACTTCATTCTATAAAATGACTGTAATCTGGGTTTCTTAAATTAGAGAAACTGTTTGATATTTAACCCTCTGTGTCAGACTCACTCCACTGAGCATTATGGTCTCAAGTTGCATCCATTTACCTACAAAAGCCTCAAAATTATGTCTTTGCACGTGAGTAGTGTTTCACTGTGCACACACATCACGATTTATGCATCCATTGATCTGTTGATGGGTATTTTGAGTCGTCCACATTTTAGCTATTGTTAGTTGTGCTGCTATGAACTCGGGTGTACACATATCTCTTTTGTATGGTGCTTTTAAACTCTTTTGAAAAGATTCCCAGAAGTGATATTACTGGATCAAAGGGGATATTTGTTTTCAACATTTTGGTGAATTTCCAAACTGCCCTCTATAGTGGTTGTACCAGTTTACATTCACACCAGCAGTGTAAGAGGATTACTTTAGATCCATAGCCTCACTGGCATTGACTGCTGTTCAAGTTCTTGATATACATTATTGTCTCTGGAGTTAGTTGATATCTTAGTGATGCTTTAATCTGCATTTCTCTAATGAGTAAGGATGTTGAACACTTTTTCATGCATTTACTGGTCATTTGAATGTCTTCATCTGAGAACTGCCTATTCATTTCCAATGTCTTATTTTTAAATTGGGTCTTTTAATTTGAAGAGTCTGTTTTTCTTCAGTTCTTTGTATATTCTGGTTATTAACCTCCTATCTGATGTGTAGATGGTGAAAATATTTTCCCATTCTGTCTCAGTTTTCTTTATTGATAATTTCCTTGAGCATATAGAAACTTTTTAATTTGATATAATCCCATTTGTTGTTTCTGGGCACTATTTCTTTGGCATTGGGTGTCTCATCAAGACTCCATCCTTTACCCACTCAAGGGCACCAAGGCAATAGCTTTTACTTTGGAAAGAGAGCCCCCAGGGCATCTTGCAGGGAACCCTGGGAAAGTGGATCCCCAAGGAGTACAGCCATCTAATAATATAGAGACTTCTGTGGCCAGGGTCCAAAGGAGACGGATTACTGCTCAAGCCAGCGTCAGAACTTGGCATCATCCTCACAGTGCTGGTTTCACAAACATGCAGAATGTAAGAGTCCTAGGGCCTGGCCACTCAGATTTCAGAGGACGGCTGGGGGGAGGGGGGCAAGAGAGCATGCCCCTGGGAGGGCAGGGCATGGAGTTGTGAAAGGGAAGCTGAAAGTGCAGTGAAGGCCCTGGAAATTTGGAGATACCAAGAATGTGGATTGTCTGCAGTGAAAGGCCATGGGCTATGAGTAGAGTAAGCCCAGAAGAAAAGCCATGAAGTTGCAGCTGGAGGCAATGCTGAAGTGGTGGGGCTGCCCAAACGCCTTGGAGCTCACATCTTCCCACAGCTTTCAGCAGGTGCTCGATGCAGAACTACAGGGTTTAGTGTGTGTCCTGCTAGGTTTCAGTCTTGCCAAAGCCTGATATCTTTCTACCCTCCTATTCCTCCTATTTTAATGGGAATGTTTATGCTGTGCCATCGTATATTGGAAATATGTAACTTTTCCTTATTTTCACAGGGGCTCACAGGTAAGAGTTTGCCTAGAGTCTCAGAGGAGACTTTGGACTTGAACTTTTTAGAAGTGCTGAAACTGTCAAGACTTTGGCAACTTGTAGAGATAAACTAAGTGCATTTTGTATAAGAAGGCAGACATGAATCTTTTGAGGGCCAAGAGGAGAATGTCATGGTTTGGATATGGAGTGTCCCCCAAAAGCCTCTTCTAACTAAATGCTTGACTTTTTAAGTGGGTCGATGAGGAGACATTGTGCAGCTCTGTTACTTGGCTGCCATCTTCTCACGTTCAGAAAGTGATTGAGATTAATCCATTGATTTTCTGGGCTGTTAAAAGGTGGGCCCTGGTTGGAAGGGGTAGATTTCTGAGGCTTGGCCTGGAAGGGATCAATTCCCTCGCTTGCTTTGCTCTGTTTTGGTCTGCTTCCTGTCTACCGTGAGATGAACAGTTTTTCTCCATCTACGCCTCCACCATGCCAGCGAAATCATGACTTAGGATGACCAACTAACAAAGTCTATCTGCTGCCATGATAAATCTGCTCTCACTGCAGTGGATTTAATAGTCAGCAGAAAAAGGAAGTTTATATAAAGGAAACATTTCAAAATAATGAGGAGATTAAAGATTCCTGTCTCTGACGGGCTGTAAAAATTCGATGAATAACCAAATATGTTGAGTTGTTGAAGTATGGATAACTGAGCAGCAGGGGGCTGGGCCAAATGATTGTTTTTTCATTTTCCTCAAGGCGAATAACAGGGAGGCCAAGCAATAAAACAGTTGCCTGCCTGAAGAGTAACTGAACAGGATTGTGTTAATAAGATCCTCCTTGCAGAGAGCAGATGGCTAGCATATTATATTTTATATTGGATACTATATTGTCAGAACATTTAGGAAACAATAATGACTATTTTTACATGTTTCATAGATGTTTTATGTTTTTAATCGGTCAGAATCCTGGTGTCATTGATCTCTCTTGATACCAGAATTATTTAAAGTGTTCTCCGGTGTCAGCCACTTGTTTACTGGTATCCTCACAAGGGGGGCGTCAGAATTCCCTTTATCCGCAAACAGTGTATTCTCTACCATAAAAATGGCTTCAATCTTATCAGTGAGATTTCTAGGGGCCTAAGACAAACTACCCATTTGCTCAGGTAATCTGTCCTTCTGGAACATGAGTAAATGATATCACACCATATAAAATTCCATTTCCAACCCCCCAAATGATCTCTTGAAATTCTCTTCCAGCTTTATGAATCTAAGCAAATAGAACATCTGGGACTGATTACAAACATTTCCAAAATTCCTGTTATATTTCCATAAATGTAAATCTGATTTGCTCAACTTTCATGACAAAGACCAGAAGAATTAATGTAAAACAGAGGAGAAATACAGTATAAGGGAAACATAATTCCTAGCATGTGTTTTTCAGTTCTGTGGCATTGATGTTGGCCCAAGTGCAAGTGTGACGCAAGAAACATGTGACACAGAAAAAAAGAGACCTGAACTTAGATAACTGTATGCTACATTGAAGGGATACGAATCCAGGCTAATATAAGCAAACCACAATATGGTGACCTCAGGAATAACGAGTGTTTGCACGTTTCCTGTGTCGCTCATTTTTGTAAAGCAGAATTGACTTTATGGCTTGCAGAACTATCCCTTGCAGTACTACATCCTCCTTGTGGCCTCTGAGATTGGTTTGGGAACATAGTCATTACTTTTTAAATTGCCAGTGTTTTATCCAGGTTCTGCGGCCACTTTGTTGTAGCTTTTGAGAAATGTTCCAAATATGAATATTCAAATATGAACAAAATATACAAATCTCCTTTTCTCCTTTCTCTGTGAGGGCTTACCCTTGAAAGCATTGTTTTTAAAAATAAAAAATATATTTTTTGAAAAACAAAACAAAGTAGAATAGTGATTACTGGAGATTAGGGTGGTTGAATTTGCTCGATAATATACATGCATGAAAATACCACACTGAATCCCATTAATATGTACAATTAATGTGACAATAAAAATGTAAAAAAAGTATCTTCAAAATAATTCTATTTTATAGAGACTTTTTTTGAGACAGGGTCTTGCTGGCATTGAACTCATGGCAATTCTCCTGTCTCAGCCTCTTGAGTGCTGGGATTACAGGTGTGCTCCACCATGCTCAGATTATGTGGTGCTGGGGAATGGAACTCTGGGTACTTAGTGCTTGATGTAGCGCTTGTTAGGCAAGTGCTTTAACCACCGAGCCATTCCTCCAGCCCTAGAAAACTTTTCTATGCGATGATTCAATGAATTGCCATTTTTCTTTCTATTCTGGAATCTATTTTCATTTGATTTTGATATTGTTCAACATACAAAGTTGTGGAGAATGAAAGGCTCTCATGTAAAGGGGATTTTTAGTTTGGTTGGATAAGCCCACAGTACCAGACAAGGGAAGTGCTAGGACACTGAGTTCTGAGTAGAGAGAAGAGGTGTGGTCATACCTCCTCCAAAATGAAGGACAAGATGTTTGTTTAACAGGAACGTGCTGATGTAAGGTGTGCTTACTACAACATGCGGGCATGGGCCTTTGCCTCAGTGCAGATCAACCACTGCTGTTTCCAAAATGGAAGGCAGAGTGAATCTGGGCAGCCCTTCAGATCGTGCGCTGTGGCTACTGTGCTGCAGCCTTCCTCTGTGTGCTCCAGGCTGGCACAGATCTGGTGCAAGGGCTCCACCCTTCTTCCTGGAATATCTGCCTTTCCACTGGATCTTAAAATTCCTTCTCATGTGACAATATTCCTACTCACCGTGCGTGTGTGTGTGTGTGTGTGTGTGTGTGTGTATGTCTTCCCATGAATCTAGCTGAGGACAAAGATGCAGATATCTTCTTTTTTTTTGAAGATAGACCACAGATCTTTTTAACGGCTTACCAAATAAGGAAGAGCATAGTAAGAGACCAAAGTCCGATAAGTTAGAGAGTGTTTAACAAATCTGACAGTGTCTCTGTCACTACCCTCCTTTTGTCATCGTCCATTTCCTCACTGTTTGCCCTGAAAACAAATTCCACAATGACAAAAGCATAGCACTGTATCTCCTGGGCCGGGATCTCAGATGGCAAATCCCAGCACAGGGACGTGAAATGCTGACTCCAGGATCTGTTTGACTGAAGACGAGCTCAGCAAAAACACAGAGAAAAAGCACGAATTTGACTATGAAGTTGATTTCTACAAATTAACTAAAATTTTTATGTGTAGAATATCTTCATATATAGCCTAGGAAATAGAAAATAATTTCATTTCTTTACTGAAATAGAGCCAGATGTAAGTGAAAATAAAGGGCTGAGGCTCTGACCGAGGTGGTAGATTTCAGGGCCAGGTATGTGTGGTTCCAAGTGCTGTCTTCTAGGCCTCCTGGACGCGAGGCTGATCACTTCCTGTCTGCATCCTTGTTTTTCTTACTTACTGATTTGTGTACTTGTGCGTTGTGACTATTCTTCCTCTCCAGCTTGTATAGTTTTGATGCTTTCTGGAATTGTGTGTCCTTAGGATTGCCTGGCACTGAGCAATATGTCCTAAGCCCTGTGTTGTACTTTCTTAGCATGGAAACTAATGGTGACTACAAAGCTATACCTACACCGCAGTAAATCATTCGCGTATCATGGTCTAAGTTTTTATTTCTTGGCAGCAGAGATGTGCTTGGTGGTTAATTTTATGCTGAAACCCAAGAGTTTTGTGTGACAACTTGAAATAGAAAAAAATGAACATTTTAAAAACAGCCTAGTAACTCTTGGTATGAATCAAGTAATTTAGATAGTTAGTAAAATCTATTTATTCTGCATTTTTGCAACTATCTGCTCATGACATGAAGAGTGGGCATTTTATAAGAACATATTTGCATTGTCTCTCTTTTTCTGGGGACTGAACCCAGGGACTAGGCCTTGTCAGATGGTGCAGCAGGAAGAGACGGGAAGGACGTGAGTTTGACTTCCTGTGTGGGAGGGGCGACCCGGGACCTGCCTGCCAGGGTTATTGCTGGGATTGGAGGAGAAACGCAGAAAGACAAAACTCTCAGCAGAGAGCAGGTGCATTTACTCAACAAATGTTACCGCCATCGCTATTATCAGCTTTAGTCCTGGGTAATCTTCATAAATGCTAGGAGCCTCAGTTTCCTCATCAGTAAGCCACGGATTGAATGAATCCTTAACATCGTTGTTGCGAGGCCATCGGGATAAAAGGTCCCCAGTGAGTAGGGTACCGGGTTCTGCCTCGCCATATGTTAACTTGCTTCCCTCAAGAGCACAGCCAGGGTAGCTCTTTTGTGCTGGATATAAAAATGCTACCATGTTACTGTTTTATTGGTAGAATGTCAGCAGGAGGAACTCTTTTATTGATTGATTGATTTTTTTGGTCGTTCCTTAAATCATTTCTGTCTCATCACCTATCTTCAACTCGGGAAATCATTATTTTGGGAAGATCCAGTATTTTTCTAATCAAACTCAAGAATTAGTGCTATTTTCAGATGTCAGAAATTGAGCCCTATCTAGGTACAAACCTCTCCATCTTAATTAAACCGCTTCCCCCCTTTCCCAGCTTTCTTGTTTCTGTCTCGGGCTTGGAAGGAAACTCAGAGAGGGGAAGGGGAACAGTTTGCCCTTTAATGATTCTCCCGGATCTCCTGTCTCTGCATTCATATATTTGAGAATTTTTCTGGTTCTTGCAGCCTGAAGGGTGGGAAGAGAGGACATGGGACACGGAAGTCTACGCTCGTGAGCTGGTGGTGTGGCCTGCGTGGAGGTGCTGATGCTCTGCTGCGCTCTGGCCATTTGGCAAGTTACTCGGGAGCCTTCCTGTAGGGGACCTAGTAGTGCAGTTCCTTCATGCAAGTGGTGCTTTCTTGCTGGTGCTTTCGGACTCCTTCTCCAGTCTGGCCCTCGTGGTCGACTGCCCACCTTTCCGGTGGGGCTGTTTCTTCCGGACGGTCTCTGGTTGCTGGTTTTGCATTTGTGTCTAAGTACCGTTTGACCCCTCTTTCTGGCCAGCTGATTTCTTTGGGGAAAACGAGTTCTGCGCCATCCTAGTTTTGGGGAAGATGGTCAGGTTGTCACTGGGTCCCTATGCAGGATCCTGAACAGGCATCACACGTGTGTAAGGATCACGGAAACAGTGTTTGGAAAGGTGGACAATAGCAGAATCCTAAATAGCCTTTAGTAGGAGAGGACCTGATTCTAAAAGTATCCTATGATTATAAAATAATAGAGAACAAAAATGAAGTGGATCTGTTTACTTTTGTGGATTTCCAAAATTATGCTTCATGTGGAAGAAAGAAGCATGTATCAGTACAATGTATACACTGTGATCCCCCCTTAAAAGCTCTCACATGTTTTCACATATACGTACATGTGTACAAAAAAGCATTTGGGAATTTACCTAGCAAACCCCCAACTCACACAGCGAGAGAGAGAGCTGGTGGTGAGGAAGGACTTATGGTTGCATTTCTATACTTTCGTGTTGATTGGGTTCATGTCCTTATTTTATACCTAAGAGAACCGACTCAGGTTTGTTTTAATTTTGTGAGGAAGAGGAAAAAGTCCTACCTATACATAAAACCAAAATTTACAATACACATAAATTAGAAGACGATTACTTGAATTATAATGGCATACCTTTAAATCCTTTAAGTTATAAATTCTGGCTGCTCATTAAGAGCTGGTTTAAATATCATTAATTATTTGACAGGGGCTAGAAAAGGAAATAAATCCAGAGCTTCTCTGAGGAGCCTGTTAGGAAAATCAATAGGAAACTTCAATCTCTGGAGCTGGTGAAACCCTAAGTCAGTGGAAGTAAGTCAGTGCAATCAGTGTCTCTGAGTGACCCACATTTGTAGGATAGCTCTTTGTATTTTATAGAGGTAGATCAAAAGAGCTTCTCTCTCAGGCATTGTGATATGATTAAAAGACAAACAGATGCTGAACTCTGCAGTCCTACCTTTGCCTTCCTGGAAGTCTGCCTGGGCATCCACGCGTTGTGTAGCCCACCATGGGTCTTTTAAAAATCCTGACGTGGAACCTACCATTCTCTGATACAGCTAGGCGATATTTTCCTTGAGTGCAGGTTCATCTTGTCCAACATAGTTTTATCAAAACCTCCGACACTCGTTGGTTTACAGAAGGCGTTCAATGAATATTTGTTAATTGAGTGAAGTTAACTGTGTCCCCAGTTAAACTTTTCTTGGTTTATTCACCAAAGTTTTATGTAGTGGTTGATATGTATTTGGTATTGCACTATGCAGAGATTTTGCGGTGAGTAAATCACAATCTCTGCACGAGGGAGGCACTCTTTTGAACAATGATGTGTTGGGGTGTGACTTTTGGCAAATTGATTGGCCTCTCAGGGCCTTAGTTTTCTCTTGTGTAAAATAAAAAAAATCAAATAATATGATCAGTATAGTTTCTTCCATCCTGTAAAATATGTATTATGTTCATACTGGCCTATACATGCAAACATTTTTTATTCAGTGTTCATTTGAAACAGAGTCCTCATCGAAGCAAATGCTGAGTGGTGCGATGTTGACTTTGCCAAGAACTGGTAACTTGTGGTGATTGTACCACTGCCATGACTGCCGCTACAATGTGTCTTCTGTAAACAGATGACAATTTTTTGATGGATGCTTCCTGTTGTTCTTTATTTAAAGAAATGGTTTCATTTTATCTGTGCTGTCAAACCATATAACTTCTTATACATGGTGATTTCCCTTTTTAATTCTTAATCATAATTCTATTAGCAAATGTGTATTTCATGCTCACAAACACTACTTATACTGGTGTCTTTCTAAACATTTACACATACATTTCTAAATAACTTTAACATGATCTCATTGGTAGAGATCACAATTCATTCTGCTTTACAGGTAAGTTTTGCCCAGCACACAAGTATTTTCTAGAGTAATGTCTTCTTTTTTCTCCTAGCAACCACGTATCGGCTGTGACCGATACACTTTTCTGTGAAAGTTTTTTTTAAGAACTTGTAGAAAATGCTGCTGAACTAGCTTTCTTAATTCCTTGGTGCTCCCTCTTACGTTGTGAAGGATTTAAATACACATTCACTTAGTTTTCGGGATTTTTTTGGCTATGTTTCCCTTCTCTTCTTATTGGATCCTCCTTTCATTCGTTTCTATTTTTTTTAAGCTCACTTTGCTGGGTTGGATTTCACTTCCAGAAATGTCTCCTCCATGGGCTCTCTCACAGGAGGAACTCTGGCTGTCGACTGCCCACAGTACGTGTGATTCAGATGACTTTGATCTTGTTTCAGGCTGTCCTGTGCGTCTCTTGAAATCACCCCCTACTAGTGGAGTAGTGCTGCCCACTTTATCTGCCACTCTCATATCACAGTGTCTCGCTCCCAGGGATACCTGGTCACCACATTGATCTCCCCTCTCCCAGGGTCATCACGCACCCACTGTCTCCTTTTTAGAGACAACATGCTCATGTTGTGGATGTCACTGGGTTTTCACTATCTGTGTGTATTTGGAATCTGTTTTTTTCCACTTGTTTCTGGTAATGTTTTTCCTGTCTAGTGGATTACTCTTCAGAGACAGAGAACACATACATGCATTTGTAGAAGTCAACTCATAATAGCTAAATCCGGGAGGCAGCCTGTGTGTTCACTGACAGATGAATGAATAACGAAAATGTGGTACATATACACAAGGGAGTACTACTCGGCCATAAGGAAGGATAAATTTAGATCACCTCTAGGAAAATGGACTCACTTTGAGACCAGAATGCTAAGCAAGAAGAAGGGTGACTATTGCATGGCTCTCTTATATGAGGATCCAAAATATGTAAGTAATTTAAAGGGCAAAATAAAAGGCATGATGAGAAATGAGGAACAGGTTTCGTGGGTATGGGGAGGGGCCAGCATGGGAATGGGAGGAGACACGCGGGTGGGGAGGGAGGGGAAGGTACGAATGACTCAGATGCTGTGCGTATATGCGCCAGCTCCAAAAACCGAATGTAGCTATTATGTATCACAAACATATGCTATAAAAATAGTAATCGTGGAAAAAATAAATGGACAATAAGAAAAAAATATGTGTGCAGTTAAATTTTTTAGAAACATATTTTAATACAAAACATAAAGCAGTATCCCCTGTAGAATGACAAATCTTTCATAAAACATATTTTTAAGATCAAGTGTTCCGATTCAATGAAAGAATAATATATGATACCTTACTGGTCAACTCAATACCAGTGAAAACCTTAAATATTTTAAAATAAATCTGATCTGTTGTAGATAAGTCTTCAAAGTATCAAACTTAGGGTTACGTCTTCTATTGCATATTTCATTCTCCCACTTAGAATACGCTGTCCCTATCCTCAGAACCCTAACACAATGAAACAGATATAAAACATAATTATTCTACTTTTAATTTGAGATAAACACACAGTGGACTGTTTACTTCTGTCACCTTTACACAGGTGTGCACCGTGAGCTATCACTTGCTGTGTAGCAGGGCTACACAAGACAAGGAAATACACATGTAAGCGTATTGTCAAAAGAATTTTTAAATGTTGGTTTATACCAGGCACGTTTCTAAAACTGAGAGGCAATAAAATGTGCCGATTGTTTCATGGTTGAATGACCCAACCTCAGTTAACATCTGGAAAATCTTTGGTATAATTTCTTCCATTTGCCACAAATTGGACTCTAGTGATTGATGTTCAGCCATTCTGAGGGATTTTAAGTCCGTGTTTAAGGATTAAAAAAATTGTAATGAAAGAAAACTGTGACTAGTTGTGGATTTTTGACTCATCTCCTAATTTAAGACAGGGTCACGCTCTGTAGCCCAGATCTGGTCTGAACTCACTGGGTAGCCCAGGCTGGCCTTGGACTTAAGACAGTCCTCCTGCTTCAGCCTCTTGAGTGCTAGGATTATAGGTGTAGACTACCATGCCCAGCTTTATGTTGTGCTGGGGAAGTGAACTTAGGGCCTTGCGCTTGCAAGGCAAGGGCTTTAATACCTGTGTCTTCCTCCAGCCCCATCGTCTCCTCATATCTTAATTCCTTCCTTCCTTCCTTCCTTTCTTCCTTTCCTCTCTCCTCCCTCCCTCCCTCCCTCTCTCCCTCCGTCTCTCTTCTTCTGTCTTCCTCTCTTCCTTTTCTTTTTCTTTCTTTACAGAGGATTGAACTCAGAAACTTCACACTGAACTACAACCCTTTTATTTTGAGACAAGGTCTTACAAAGTTGCTAAATTGCCCAGGCTTGTCTCAGCCTGAGTGCTGAGTTGGGCATGTGGTACTTTAATTTCTTTTAAAAAATCAGATAGTATTTCCTCAAGTGATGTGGTACAAACCACACAAATCTATATCTATGTTATTTCTGTGAATTTTTAACTTGTAGCTCCAGAGCCATGGAAAATATATGCAATATATGTATATAATGTATATATATATATATTTAAAATAGTGACATTATGGTAAATACTGACCATTGTCCCATGTGTATGATGGAATAGTTTTTTTCCTTAGAGAATGTATTCTTTCAAAATTATATTTCTTCTCCTTAGGTTAATTGAAAGAGTTGAAGGTTTAAGATGACAAGGAAGACGAGACTATGCCCTAATGACCAGGTCTCAGCGTTCACTGGGGCACTCTCGTTAGTGTCCTGACATGGCCACTTCTCAAGCCACATCTGGCAGGAGTAGCCGCCTTCACCTCCATCTTGCCAAATCCACTAGTTTCGGCCCTTCTTTTTTAAATGTATTTTTTATTTTGTGATTACATGGACTGGGGCCACCTTGAGTTAACAATGCTCAGTCATCTGGCCCTTCTAATTCCTGACTGCTCCTAGTGCACACATTGGGAACTGCTCCAGCTTCCAGCCTTTCAGTCTTTCTGGATTATCTCAGAGACAGCTCCAGCCGCTAAGAAGACGGGCCTGGGAGTGAGAGTAACATCACACTCAGAGTGACTTGGTCTGCATGACTCACTTTCTTGGTCTCTTAGGACAGAGAGCTCACACCACACATTCATTGACTTAGTTTTAGTTTCCTGCTATATGGATAATGATAGCCTGACCTGTACTCTGCCGAGCCACTATGTGCATATCTATGTCTATATAGATATATAGATATAGATCTAGATCTAGATCTCTAGATCTAGATCTAGATCTCTAGATCTAGAGATCTAGATCTAGAGATCTATAGATCTAGAGATCTAGATCTAGAGATCTATAGATATAGATATCTATATATCTCTATATAGATATAGATATAGATATATGTATCATGTACAAACATACACATAGCTTAAAATGTGCATTCCCCACTACACAGGCCAAACCTCCCACAATTGGATTGCATCTTCCCTCTTGATAGCCACCCTCTTCTTGTGTCTAATTGTAACCCTGAGGACCAGCTACTGGGTCTTCCTTGGGTCAGTGGGGGTGGAGTTTTGCTCACAGAAGGGTCCTCCTCACTTTGAATTGGGATCTGTCTTAAGATGACCACAAACTTCACTTGAAGATCACCCAAGAAGCTGACTACAGAAAGTGAAGACTGCCCCTCCCCAAGCACAGCAGTGAGGTGTGAGTTACAGTGACTGTTAGGTACAATTATCTAGCAGCTCTGAGGGATGTCAGAAGCTGGGAACAGCGTAAAGAAGCAGGCTGTTATTTTTCTTTTGAAAGATGCCCAGAAAAACTCCTAGCATGCATATGTGCATTCCGCGAGGCTCTCCTAAACTGCACCCACATTATGGAAGATGGGTTCTCCTCTATTTCTATGAGTCATTCCTGCATTTATCAATGCAAAGGAAAAAATTCCTTAGTTTTCACTCATAGGAATAATTTATGTATTGACTAGAAAACTGGTTGCTAAACCATACTTTTGTTAACTCTGTTCACTATTTTAAAACAATCATTGCTTACTATGTGGGAATATAAGGTATATAGACATGGGCAGATGAGTGTATATAAATCTACTTAATATGTCATTTACTATGTAGAAGTGTCAATACTAAAGTCAGTTTTTATGCTACCTAACTGACTTGAAGAAAGATCAAAGACTGTAGTTGAAAGCTGAGAAGGTACCTCCTCACTCCACCGAGCAAGGGTAACTGCTCTCAGGAGGCCGTTGGCTGTTATGGAGTTTCCGAAGGATTAATGAGGAGTAGGCCCCGTCCAAATATGTTCTGTGATTCTTTGTTTTATTGGAAACATCACAAACTGTCTTGATATAAATAACTTTCTGTTGCTTCTCCAACAGAATTCTTAGATTGCTGACTTGGCAAAGCACTATTATTTCCATTCTTCTCATATCGCTATTTGTCTAATTCGGCACTAGCTTTCCAACAGCTCTGGCCCCAATGGTTCTTAAAATCAACACCCCAAGCACGTCGCGGTGATAGATGGTGGTCAGTGTTGGGTTTAGGGTGAAGTGTTGGCGTAGGCTGCTGTCCTCTCTCTGTCTTTGCTGTCAGTGACCGGATGGAGTGACACACCTGGGATGGAAACAGGAAGTGTATGAGTGGGGGCTCCTGGCACAAGTTTGGCAGGAAAAAAGTAATGAAGAAACCACTGTGGCAGAAATGCTGTCTTTGTAAGCTTGCTTGCATTTTCATATATGTTGAAATACTTATTTCAAAAGTACTGTATGTTTAAATCCTACTCAAACAGTAAGATGGAATTCTGCCAGTCCCACTGCAGAACTTACTGCTACAGAGCATTTTGCACATTTTCTTCAGGCCTTATTTTGAAATCTTTTGTGTAGTGGCTCCTCTTCATCTCTTCTCTTCCCTCGGCTTCCTTGTCCACCGCTCCTTCCTCGCTGTCCTTCTGCCTCTCGCCTTTCTCATTTCTGTTCTTATCCTCAGCCTCATTTGTTACCTCATTTTGCTTGTGATTCTCTATTTTAAGTTATTACTGGATCAAGGATTCTTAAAGGTTTATGATTTTTGGTAGATTGCCAGTCAGTATTTTGCCAATCAATACCTTCATAACCAAGTCAAGTTTTATTAAGCTGCATCTCACTCGATGCTCATTAATACTGGCCACTATCAATTACCAGTCCTTGACAGTCTTGTTTTAATTTGAATTTATTTCTTCTTTTCATAATTTTGTGTCAAAAGTTTATTGGTTCACAATCCTTTTTCTATGAGTTGCCTATTTGGTTACATGTTTTCTTTGTTGGGTTACTTGCTTGAAGAGACTAATTTTAATATTCTAATGTACATTAGGGAAATTAGAATTTTCCTTGTATTGTCTATACCAAGCATGGCCAATCTGTGGCTTGCTATTTTTTAAATGTTACAGTGAAAAATTGTAGAAAGGACGTTTTAGTACTAATATGTGTACATTACATGTATTATCCCTGTTTTTGTGTGGTCTGTGGTAGTGCCTTGTCAGAACGACGGCAGACTGAGGGTTGGGTGTGGCTGGACACTCTTCTCCTATTGCCGCTATTTTCCTCCTTATAGAACTTTCAAAATTTCCTGGAAACACGCGTACCCATAATTTTCTTAGGTTTCATGTCGTGCTCAGAAACGTCTCTTCTGTTTTCAGTTTGTTACAGCTACTTACTGTTGCTTCCTTCAGATGCTATGTGATTTTACTTTTTAAATAAACTTCATATGTAAGTTTATCATGCTTCTAGAGTTTTGTGATATAAGGAATAAATTGAATTCAGTTATATCCTTGCTATATTTTTCTAAATGGCTAACTCATTTAGAAGGGCTGACCCACTTTTCTAAAGAGTGATTTTTTCTCTCTGCTGATTTGGAATACTATATTTGTCAAATACTATATTCCCATGTAGTTGAGTATATTTTATCTTTTAAATTTGGGCTATTTCCCTGCTGATACTTGATTTTTTAAATTACTGTAGCTTTAATATACTGAAGTATTTGAAAGATTTTTATTCCCCTTTGCTAAAATATAAGTCATCTTTAAAAGCTGGAGGAAGAATGTGAGAATGGTGTTGAAAATATTGAATTTATAAATTAATTTGAGGCAAATATCTTTAAATTGAGTCTTTCAATTCAAAAATAAAATGAAACGATTTTCGAGTCTTCTGTGTCTTATAGTCAAGATTCATACTGTCCTTCTTATGAAGAACATGCATTTCTGGTTAAGCTTTCTTGGGATGTTTTATCCTACAATGTTTTCTAAGAAAGGAGAAAATATTAATATTAGATCCAGCAAAATGCTGCACCCTTTATTTTCTTTCAGTTTTTCCTCGGTGCCTTAACTTGAGCTTTGCAGATATTAAGTCATATCGTGTATAAACAGCAATGGAATTGCCTTCTTTAATATTTCTATCAGCAGGTATGCTGTTTAATACTTACTTGGCTTTTGTTTGAAACATTTTAATGTTCCTATCGTAGTTACTGTGGATATGTTACTTTTGCTCAGTGCACAATTTCTTTCTGAGTGGATTCTCTTCATGCGTGAGTTGCTTGTTTTATCTTTTATCCTCTATCAAGGATTCATTTATACATCTTCGAAGTGATGCTGTCCCCAAGGTTCAGCCAAGTCGGGCGTTCCTTTCCGATCTGCGAGTACATAGTTCTTGAGCTCTGTCTCTCCTCTTCAGTATTAAGTAGATACATTTCCTTTGTCTTTTTGCCGTAAGTGTCGCTAAAGTCTGAGATTATGTTTTAAATAATTTTTTAAAGGGTCTGATTTTTCCCCTGAGGTACATCTAAGAATCTGTCTTTATCTCTGGAATTCAATGATGTTATTAGGATATAGCAAAACTCCTTAATTTTTTTTTTCATGGAACAGAGTAAAGTCTTTTAATGTGAACCAGTAGGTATTCTTTTAGAAAAAGAATGTTTTAGGTCTCTGAGAGGCTGAGGCAGGAAGGTCACGATTTTGAGCATAGCTTGTACAACTTAGTGATTCAGCAAGTCTGTGTCTCAAAAAAAAAAGTAAATAAAAAAGGGCTAGAGATACGTGTTAATGTAAAGGCCTGGGGTTCAGTCCTCAGCACCACAGAGAAGGAACATGTTATTGATGAGTAATTGTCTATTTTATTCTCAGGCCTGCGTAATGACAGTCTTCCAAATCTATTACTTTTACTTCCGTTGTCATTTTCTTCTGTCTTTTTTTCTTTCTAAGTCTCACTATGTAGCCAAGGTTGACCTCAAACTCATGGCAATTCTCCTGCCTCAGCCTCACAAGGGCTAATATACAGGTGTGTGCCACCATGCCCAGGTTATGTGGACCTGGTGAATTGAACTCAGCTTGCTCGGTGAGCTGAGCTCCGCCCCCAGCCGAGCTCCACCCCCAGCCGAGCTCCGCCCCCAGCCGAGCTCCTCCCCCAGCCCCTGTGTTGCTTTCTTGAGCTTCCCCTCCATGTTACAGGTGAGATTTTAGCACCTCCGCCTCTAATTCAGTTTCTGTTTCTGTCATGGCATTTTCTCCTTGGTTTGCTTGGTTCCTGGTTCTCCTATAAGGTGTCCTAAGTTGACATAACGTCTCGTCTTTGCTGTGTTTTACCTGTTGGTTTTGCTGTCGTGACCTGTTTGGGGTGTCTTATGTAAATGTCCTTTTGTTTCCTGGAGTATCTCTCATTTCACCATCTCCACCTGCTATTTGTTGAATAGGTCTCATTTTTCAAAAAAATATTACCAACTTTATTTAATCCTTCCCACACACCTTTACTGTTGGCTTGCTATAGGGGCCAAGGGGAAGGTGCAGATACAGGAAGCTGCTTTAGTTATTCTGTTTTTTTTAAAAAAATTATTACTATCTTTGTTATGATGTGATCATTATTGGTACCAGGGATTGTGCTCAGGGCCTTCTTACTGACGCTACATTCGAGTCTGTTTCTATTTTTAATTTTGAGACAGGGTCTCACTTAGCTGTTAAGCTGCCTGTGTCTTCTGGTGCCCACGTGGTGTGGAAGCGCGTCCTCAGGGCGACCTCATCTTGGGTGTAGTTGCTGTGTCTCTGCTTTGTGACTCGGTAGCTGAGTACTGTGGTCACAGAGGCTTTCATTTATATGTGAGTAAGTGTGGACCAAATTGATTATGCTGATGTCAATGAAAATACAAATTATTAGGTGATATTAATGCCTGCACACACCCACACTACCCACAACGTGATGAGAGTGATGAGAATAAAACCCCAAACACACAGCATCATAAGTGGCGTGACATAAAATATTTTGTGTTCAAAATATTTTGATATTAGAAGCGTTTTGTGGTCGCATTAGTCCGCTGTTGCTGAGTAACAAATGACACGGATGTGTGGCTGAACATAGTGCCTAGATTATGTTGCGTGTCACTCAGTAGCCTAAAGTCTGTCCTGGCATGACTGAATTTTCTGCTCAGATTATCACAGGCTAAAACTAAGATATTGGCTTGGCTGAGTTCTCCTTTGAAGTTTCCAGAAAACAAATCTGTTTGTCAACCCGTTCTTGTTGGCAGAATTCGGTTCCTTGAGTCATAGGGTTGTAGTCCCCTTTTATTTGCCGGCTGTCAGTTGAGCTGATCTCAGATTCTACAAACTACCCATATTCTTTGCCGTGTATACTAGGGTTCTCCAGAGAAGTAGAACTGATCAAGCATTTATGTTTATATTTATTTTATCTAAATATTTTTTATCATGAGACATTGGCTTATGCAGTTATGGAAGCTGAGAAGCACCGTGACCTGCCAACTGGTATCAAAAACCCAGAAGAGCCAGAGGTGTAAATTATAGCATGAGTAGGGGTAAGACAGATTTTATAGCTTAGGAAGAGTAGGCAGAGGAAAGCCAGTTCCCCCTTCCCCTGCCTTTGAGTCAGGTCAGACCTCCGACGGATTGCAGGAGGTGTGCCCACATCGAAGAGAGCAATGTGTTGCGCTTGCCTACTAATTTATGTTAATCTCATCCACGAACTCCCTCATAGTCATACCTATAATTATATTTAGCCAAATATCTCGGTATTCTTTAGCCCAGTCAAGCTGGCACATAAATCTAACCACCACACTGTAGAATTTTCATCGTCAAAGTCAGTGTGATAGACTTAATAATACTCTCTCCTCCAAAGATCTTCACTACCCAATTCTTGAAATTGGTGAATAGGTCACTTTCTGTGGCAAAGGGGCCTTGTAGATGAAACTAAATGAAGGGTTTTGATAGGCAGGTTTTTCTGGGATACGTGGGTGAGTCTGATGTAAGCACAAGGCTCCTATGCAGAGAAGCCAGGAGACGACACAATCAGAGCTTGGAGTGACACATCGAAGATCCAAGGAATGCTGTTTTCCTGAAGCTACGAGGAGGAGCAAGAAGCAAATGCTTTCTTGCTGCCTTCCGAGGAAGTAGCCCCGCTGATGTCTTAGTATTGACTCATTGCAACTCATTTTAGATTTCTGACCTTTATAAAGGAATAAATTTGCATTTTTTAAAAGACAGAGTCTTCTCTTGTAGTCCAGGTTGATCTTGAATTCGCTATGTAGCTTAGACTGGCTTTGAACTCGCAGCAAACCTCCTGCCTTTGCCTCCCCAGTGCTGGGACTACAGGTGAGAGCTGCTACATGTAGCTAATTTTTATGTGGTGCTGGGGAATCGAACTCAGGACTTTGTGCATGCTAGAGGAGTGCTTGTCCCCCAGCTCCTTGCACTGTTTTAAATCACTGAGCTTGTCATCCATTAGCAATAGGAAATGAATACATTCTACAACAGGACGTTTTTCCCTTGTGTAATATAACTCACAGTTTAGGCTTTCTAGTTCTTCTTCTGAGACCAATTGGAAGAGCCTCTGTTTTTAAAGGGCTAATGTAATTAAGACCAGTTCTTTCATAGCTCGGTCTTATTTTCAGTTAAGTGATGTGAAGCCTTAACTACATTTGTGAAATCCTTTCAAAGAGGCACCTAGGTGTTCAGCTGAATAGCTGGGAGCAGTTATGCTATGTTATGGTTTGGTTCTGAAAGGTCCCTCAAAGGCTCATGTACCAAAGGTGTGGTCCCAGTCTAGCTCAGAGTTGGGCTTTTGGGAAGTGGTTGGATTATGAGGATTAACCTGTTGTTGAATTCATAGTTAAATGAACTATTGAGAGGTAATGAAGACTGTAGGAGTGGGGCTTGGTTGGAGGAAGTGTTCACTTGGAGAATATTCTGGAAGGTTGTATCTTTTCCCTGACGCCTTCCTTTTTCTCTCGATCTTTGTTTTTTGCACCTGCCGTGAGTTGAGTATATCTGCTCCACCGCATCTGCGCTCTCACGGTGTTCTGCCTGCCACTGCCGAGAAGCAATAGAGTCAAAAGATCATGGACTGAAACCTCTTGAGCCATGAGCCAACATAAACCTTTCCTGCTTTGAATTGATTTTCGTGTGTTTTGTCACAGTGACAGAAAGCTGACAAACACATGCCAGGAATCTTAGGGGGTTGTCTCAGAAGTCTGCCTACTCTAGAGTTTAAAATCTTTTAAAGCTTTGGGAGTCATTTAAGCATTTAAAATAATTTAGGCTTGAAATTTACTTGAAGTTATTAATCATTTTTGAGTTCAATAAAATTCTGAATTTACCTGCCTATTGACTTTTCTTTGATAGGTCCACTTTTTATCACCATTTTAACATTAATTGTGTATTATTATTATTATTATTAATTTTTTGGGTTGTTTTTGTCTTTTAATGATCATTTCTAACAGCCTTTCCATGAAATAGAACACTACATTTATTTGCATACTTCTCTTACTTATCCGTCTGTAAGTATTATTTCTAACTCATGAAGATTGAATTCCTTTTCTGCATGCTTTCTAATGAATATTGCTTTATTTTTTCTTTTGTGTGCACTTTTTTGCATGTATCCTTTTTTGCATGTATCAAATTCCCTTCCATTAGATAGTTTATTATAGTTTGTAAACAATGTTTGCTTGTTAAATTAGCATTTAGTTAAGAGAAAATCTTGGGCATAGTAAAAGGTTAAAATTGGATTATATTTCTTTAAGAAACTCAATTTTTAAAAATAAACTCCTTCTTGGCATTCAGTGATAGAATTAAGAATTGTGTTTTTAATTTCTGTTTAGACCAATAAAGAATCCAGGTTAAAAGAAAAATATCATCAAGTTTCTGAGTGTGCCAAATATTTTCTCAACAAACTTCTGGAATTTTTCACAAGAAGCATGTCACAAAAAGGGTGACATTGCTTTATGATTCCTGCCTGGGGCTTGAAAATATGAAGCCTAGGACCAAAAATAATCTGAAATGAAAAAATATAGCAAGAGTATTTGCTGGTACATTTTTACCAGCACTGAAGCCCTGACACACAAACTACATTTTTCATTTAATACAAAATCTAATTTTGCTAATTTGCCAAAAGAAAATGTCAAAATTAGAGATTAATTTGGTTTCATCAAGATGTTTATTGGAACCTAATTGCATCTGCACGAATGTAGCAAATGTCATATGTCTGCATTTCTTAACATCCAACATTTTGCAGGCCCTACCAGTTATACCACTGATGAGTAAAAGTTAGATTACTTTCTCAAATTTCCATTTTTCTTAGTAAAAAATTTTAATGCTAAATAGTAACTGAATTAAAAATATAAAGAGAAAAACAAATTTATTACAAGTGATTAGCTTTCTGAGTGTTTAAAAAATTATACATTGTGAGAGAATTCTGGAGTGTATTTCAATGTATGTGCTGTCTGAATCACTTGCTCCAAACAAGTACTCCAAAATTTTATAGCTTAAAATAATGTGAGTTTACTCTCTTGCTCAAAGGTCTGTACTTGACTACACCATGATCTCGTCTGAGGCAGCTGAGCGGCTTCTCTTCAGGTTGCTGCCTGCTGCTGTTACTTGCTGTTGAGGCTTGGATCTGGAATGTCCCCCAAAAGTCTTACGAATTTGAATGTTGTAGATTGTCTATGGAACCATGTGCTGTTGGGAGATTGGGGCTTCGTCTGGAGGGGTGGATTATAGGTGTGTTAATTGTATTATTGGCACGTAGTGGGGGCTTACCACAGCTTCCACACCTGGATCCAGGAGGGGTGGATCATTGGGTGGAGACCTGGAATGATATATGAGCTGCTTCCTGCCTTCCTCTGAGGATGAGTCTCAACTACTCTCAACTTGCCTTCCTGTCTGTGATGTCCTGAGAAGCTGCCTCCACCTATGTCTCTACCATGTACTTTGATTGTTGCTGGCCATGCCTGAATGGACTGTGACCTTCTGAAACTGTGAGCTAAAATAAACCTTTCCTCCCCTAAATTTGTGGATGTCGAGTATTGAGTCACAGCAATGAAAAGGTAACTGAGACACTTGCCTTACACGTTCTTTGTTGTTTGTGGGCCAGTCTCTCCTCAGGGTCTTGTGGAAAAGAATAGGAACACAGTGGCCATCAGAGAAATGCAGATAAAAACAACATTGAGGTTTCACCTCATCCCAGTGAGAATGGCCTGAAGAACTCAAAAAACAACAATTGTTGGTGAGGGTGCAGAAAAAAAGGAACTCCACTCCCCTGCTGGTGAGAATGCAATGTGGTTCAACCATTATAGAAAACAGTCTGGAGATTCATGAGAAAGCTGAGAATAGAAATCCCATTTGATCCAGATACTGCTTTCCTAGGCATATGCCCAAAAGAATTAAAGTCAACATACCAAAAAGACACATGCATATCTATGTTTATAGCAGCACGATTTATAATAGCCAAATTTTGGAAACAACGTACCTGCCCATCAATAGAGGAAAAGTGAAAGGTGACAGGGTACCTGTACACAATGGACTATTATGAAGTCATAAAGAAAGACTGATATGAAGCAAAAATGAGGCCACCTTGAATCAATAATGCCCAGTGAAATGGCTCGAACACGAAAGACTGACCACAGATGGGTGTCCTTCTTATGAAATGCACAAAAATAATAGAAAGGCCCCAACAGTGACAGGGTAGAAAGGGGCAATGGTCAGCTAGGACAAGGGTGAACCTCTGAAAAAAGGGTGTGCATAGACACTCATTGATTCCCCAGACCTCCTGTGTCTAATGTGTTATAGAATTTAAAATTCATGTATGTACAAATTAAAAAGAATAGGGACACAAGAACTCCACCTAACTCAAACAGTACCTTTAAGGCCAACAAGGCCATCATCCTTTAAGGTTTCCTAGGTCTGAATTAGTCAGAAGGACAATCCAAAATTTATGAAGGAAAGAAATATATTATGCCCATAGAGGGGTTGGGAAAAATAGGAGTGAGACTTACTGAACAGTATTTCAGACTGTCTTATATGTTTCATTCTTTGTGCTAAATATTATTGGTGAGAAATAACTAATTCTCGTGAAATAATATGCAGATTAAGCTGTTTCTTCAAGGCACCTCGAAAATATTGATATATTATTTCTCTAGAAAAGATGTGTGTAACTATGCAAGGAGATTTGTTAGGCATGTTTATTGAATGGGAGGCACTGACTGTGTGTATGCCAGGCTAACCAGTGGTTGCTCAGCCCGAGAAGATGGGTGCTGCAGGGCAAGAGAGATTCAGAAGGTGGCACCAGCCTGAGGTCCGAGGCCTGGAAGATCACTGGGAAGTCGCTGGTGTGAATCTGCACTGGTAGCCGGAACCGACTGGAGACTGATGCTGAAAGGTGACAGCCACGAAAGACAGCCTGATGAAGCAGATGGGAGCAACAATGCATAATTTTAAAAAAGTGCTATAGGTCTTTGCTCTTCCGTTTGCTGTTCTGTACACCAACAGTCTCTGGCAATACCCCACAGGCGTATCTGGAATAGTGCTTTCCTGATTTGCTAAGCATTTCTTAATCTAGTCCAGTTGACATATTGTATTGATTAAGGTCCTAAGAGAGACAGAGTTAATAGAACTTACAGAAATGAGGGGATTTACTTGGAAGGTTTACACATCTGAGAAGAAGGATAGTCCAGAAAAGGCTGCGTGCGTGTGAGCTAGAGGATCTGCTGGATATTCAGGTGCGAGGCAGAGGAATGCCATCTACGACAGTAGGACACCAGGTGTGAGCCTGTGTTACCCAAAAGAGAAGTGAAGTCCAGAGATGGATTGGCCACGTGAAGATAGGAGCCAGTGGATGTCCCGAGTCTCAAGCCAGTGCGCAGAATTTTCAGGAAAGCTGCAACCACGTTTCTTCTTCCTTTACTTAGTTCAAACTGCCAGGTGCCCCGTGCTCACTTCCGAACCCACAAAGACAATAGCACAGGCATGAAAACTCTTCCCTGGGCATTTCCTAATTTACTCAAATTGACAATCTATCCAAAGGTCACCCATAGCATGGTTAGTGGATGCACACACACATTTGGTGGACTGATAAAGTCCACTTATTTTTTCCTGGAACTAAAAAGCATATAGGTCAAAAAAGAAAGGGAATGAAAGAATGAGCATCCTGATGAATTGTCTGCTGTACAGGCTGAGGTCCCATCTACATCAGTTCACTGCTGTATCTCAGCACAAAGTCCAGTATTTTCAGTAGGCACAAGACAAGTACTCAGCTCACGGAACTCCAGCTTGCAAGAGGCTTAGCCCCTCCTGTCCCACACCTCTCACACTGTCTTATTTCAGAGGACACAAATAACCTTTTCTCTATCATGTAAAATATGCATGCCATACACTTACTGTTTTTAATAACTTAAAAATGTATACTGCAGTAACATTAAGTACATTCACAAGGCTTTGCAATCGCTACAATTAGGCAATTTCAGTGCTTAAAAAAATTCACCTCAAATGGAGATTCTGTCCCTATTGAGCAGACATTCCCTTCCCTACACTCTCACTCCAACCCCTTGGTGAACAGTAATCCACAGGTGTCTCAAAAGTTGGTTAATTTTTAATTTTTTATGGAGGTTTGGGGGCACCATGTACACTGAATTTTGGGCTTGCATGACTTTCTGTATAGAATTAGTTTTGCTTCAGATATTATGAAAGATTAGTCCTGAATAGATACATTTCAGTATTCTATTTATATTTTTAATTTTAAAAAATATACATGGCATCCATTGGGATACTCTATACTCTCAATTTCTATGGACTTCCCAATTCTAGATGTTTTATAGAACACCTAATGTGTGATTTTTGTGCATATTTTCTTTCAGGTAGCTGCATCTTTTCTAGGTTTATCTGTGTAGTAGCATATATAGATAAAGACATAATTCATTCTTTCTTATGGCTGAATAATATTCTCTTGTATGGATGTATCTATTCATTACTTGATAAATATTTAGGCAAACATATATATTTGTGCTAGTTGATCTTAAATAACATGAAATATAAGTCACTAGTTCATTTTAGATATCATTTAAAATATAAGACTCTGAGATTGCTTTCCCTGTGTGGAACACAGTGGTGAAGAAACTGGAAAGGGGAAGCAAGAGAAGTGGAAGGCTCTGCAGAAACATAATACCAGCGCGGTGGGTAATAAATTCCCACTGCCCGATTCAACTGTAATAATGTGATTTATTTTTTATACTACAGCTTAAATTACTGCGATTCAGTATCACAATCGCTTGACAGCAAGTTGGTAGAAAGCCAGGAGTCAGCAGCTAGTAATTTTAATTGTCACTGTAATCTTGCATCTTTTACTTATTTGCTGTGACACATGCCTTAGGCTTCCCTTTTATAAAACAATAACAACCAAATGGAACTTTCCCGTTCCTTCTCAGGCTTTCTGCGCCAATCCAGCCCCCTCCTGCTTTGCAGGAATGTTTTAAATCCCAAATCATGTGAGCTTCTTATTTAGGATTTAAAAATGCTCCCCTCCCTGAAGGGTTATCACCCAATTAGAATCTGAAAGGGAGGGGAGGCGGCTATCCAGGGAGTCCAAAAAGGAGTGCCAGGAAATTAATTTTATTAAAAGCTTGGATTGAAAGATATGTGAATCAAATGAGAGGAACTGGCCTTATGAAACCTGGAGAAAGGAAGGCTGAGATCTTTGATACATGCAGGATTTCTACACAGAAGGAAGGGCCTTTTCTCTGTCTTCCATAAGAATAGATTATGAGGAAATGAACTTGATGTATAGCAGGCCGGATCTGAATTAAAAATAAAAAAGCTTTCTACTCTAGGGCCTGGAAGGTGGTTTATTGGTGTCCTTGATAAGCCCCAAAAGAGATTTAAGGAAAAGAAATTAGAACTGAAGTATTTCTTTTATTGTCAACATTATTTGTTTAAAAATGCTTTAAAATGCCCCTTTCTGTGAATACTAATGCTGAGCTAGAAATGGCTACCTACAGTGGGTGATCTCAATCCCTGAGTAACACACGGAGCATCTGGCTATCATGTTTTTCCTCTTTAGAAGGGACCAACACGTTTTTCAGGAAGGAAACACTCAATAAATGAAAAAAAAAATTTGTCTTATAAGCCAGCAAAGGAAAGTAGCACAACAACACTTGATGCTAATGGGTTAAGTGACTGCGAAAAGGTCAATTTCACATCGTAATTTAAGACGAAGAGTAGATTTGATGGACAAAACAGATTTCTACCTGTCCCATGCCCAGAATCCTGGATGAGTAAGTCAGACTGGGACTTAAGCAGATCCCTTCCTGCCACACCTTGGATGCCTGGGCTGTTTCTCCTGGAACAACAACTTAGTGACTGTAGAAAGTTGATGAAATATGTCAGTGGCCTGGTTCTATTGAGACATATACATGTAATACAAAGAATTGTCTGTAAAAACGATTAAAAGTTGGACTGGCATTGAGCTCAGTGGTACAGCACTTGCCTAGCATGTGTACATGTGTGAAGTTCCGGCTTCCGTCCCCATAATCAACATGCACAGCACACACACGTGTGTGTGCATACATGTAATTAAAATGCATTGGGTAATTATTCATCGAAGTCTGACAGTATGTGAGGTGTTAGGTGAGTGCTGGTCCTAGTAGTGCATAAGGTAGGAAAAAAGTCTATAAAATAACATGTAGGTATTCTGTCCCGTCTGTTTTAAAGCATCTGGTGATATTAAGCTTAAATATCAGGGAGAGAGTAAATAGGAAAAATGCCTGACGTGTCAAACTTTGTGCTTTCTCTGAAGGTATCAAAGCGCAGGCTCATAACGTGCTCACCTTCTTTATCTGGGGTGTCTTTTCTGCCTTTTTCCCCCCAGAGCGGGAGCTAACCAGCCTGTGTCGTCAAACCTTCCCTGTGTGCTGCCAGTTGTACGTGCTTACCGCGTCGTCAACTCGTCTACAGGCTCATATCCCCATTCATTTCCTGCTATTTCAGGCAGCAGGACCGCGAGGGGCCTGAGGGGAGGGAGAGTGGCTAAAGTGGCGTTTGAGGGATCCCTGTGCAGGGGTGGCGGACCGCGCCCAGGGTAGTGGTGACGAAGCGCAGAGATCCTCAGGACGAGCCTGGGCCTCACGTGGAGATGCCACGCCTATCCTCTTGTTTCAGTTTACATGGTAAGAGTAAAGTCCTGATGATTAAAATCTGTCACAGAACAAGGAAAGTTGTCAAGCAACACTGACAGTAGGTGTGGAGTAATAAAAATAGAGGAAAATTGTTAAAAATACCAGACACAAAAATATATAAATTGTCAATTATACATAATCCCCTTTTGGTACAACAGTGATTCATCATTAAATATGTCAGATTAATTTAGCATATGGTTACTTTCATTTATTTTCCCTCATTTTACACACACGCACACACACACACACACCTATGCAATACATAATGTCTACAATGAACTTGAATATTTTGTGCACATGTCTATCTAGTCAAAATTGTAATCTCTTCTCCTCTCTGCTTTGGCCCTTCCACACCTTCCCCCTTGCCCTGACTCCTCCCATCACCCCCACTTGGTTTTATAAAATGACTGTATTCTGGGTTTCTCATATTAGAGAAAACATTCAGTATTTAACCTTCTGCATCTGACTTACTTCACGGAGCATGATGGTCTCTAGTTGCATCCACTGGTCTACAAAAGCCTCAAAACTATCTTTCTAGACGAGTAGTACTTCACCGTGTACATGTCCCACAATTTTTGCCTGTTGATGGATATTTTGATGTCTTCCACATTTTAGTTATTGGGTAACTTTCATTACAATCTAAACTCTTCATACATCTCAGTTTTTAAAGTTTCTTGCTTTTGTAGCATGGCTGTCTGTGAAGAGCATAGAAATCATTATAAGGGAGAATACCCTTCTGCAGAATAGAAAATCTGTCCCATGTAATGATTCCCGATGCTTGGGGTGCTGTTTCATAAGTAATGCAGGAATTTTAAAAATACGGATTTTGTTGAAATGGAAAGAGACTACTTTAATGATATCTCTAAATTGCAGGAATTGGCATATTGTTCTAATTGCCGTAGCTGCCTTTCCCTAAAGGAAACGTTTGCTTGCGGGGCTGGCTAGGCTTGGCAAGATAATTGTTCCTGATGTCAAGTCGAGAAGAAATTTAATCAGATTGCTTTAGCTTTGGCAATTTCAGGATTTCTAGTTTCCACCTCCTGCTTCCCCAGCAAAATATGAACACACCATTGGTTTGCTGCTCATCAGCTGCTCCATCCAAATATTACTTAAAAATTTTTTAACCAAAGACTCATGAAAGGAAGCCCCTTCCTTGGCTGTGCCCCAATGTGGTCAGGCATTGCTTTTAAACTTGAGAAAAATAGTATTAATTTTGTATTTTGATTTTTGAGGTAGGAAAGTGAAGATAGGACAAAGAACATGAAATAAAACAAGCCTTGGGACTGCGTTTTTGAAGTTAAAGAAAGGAAAAACCGATCAGGGCCCGGATACCAACGAGGCCCTGGGCTGACCCACTTAAAGCAGTTTCTCCAACCCTCTGGTCTAGTGTTTGTTATCTGAACCCGAGCTGAACTGCAGTTCTTCGTCTGTCATCAATTTCTGTTTGTTTGTTTGCTTTTGCCTTTCCCTTGAAGGAGTTATCCCGGACTCTTGGCAGCCTTACTGAACCGCAGTGCAGCCGAGGACTTTGTGCATTTGAATTTGTAATTGTAAACATTGTGACAAGCACTGGCAAGCTGGAGTTGGCAGAGTTGGGGTGATGTCATAGAAAATAATTTCCTTTGTTTTATTTAAAAGAGGCTTCCAAGTTTTCCCCCAGTGAGTCTGGCTTTTATCTCTAACTCTCAGAGAGCCCTTTACCAGATGTCAGAGCCCAGACAGTATCTTTGATTTCTAAGGACTTCACCCAGGCTGACCTGGCTTAGTGTCTTTCGTGAATTGAATACGGACCTCTTATGTATCATGCCATTTCTTTTTCTTCCAGTTATCTTGCCCTGTCTTCAACCTTTGTCTTGGGCAACACTGTTCCTCCTCAGTGCCCTTAGAATAACAGCGATTCTCCAAAACTCTCATCTCCTTCACACATTCTCAGTGACAGGGATTCATTTCTAACCCAATTACATCTTCAGTCTTCATCGAATGTGGAAGTTACAGGTTGATGACGATGACGCTATTTTTGGCAAATTCCTAAAACATAATATCAAGCAAGGGTTTTTCAGCACTTAGGGGGAAAGTCAGTGGTTAGTTATGAGAGCCTGATTGAATTTTCTAAGAACAAATAATAGCAAACTAATCCACCCTAGAGCGAGGTTACCTGGTTGGGAGGCCAGAGAAACTTAAACAATGGTGGCTTTGTAGAACCAACCTGAGTGAAATGGCTAGATCTGGTAGGACAGTTATATGTATTAGTAAATTTATATAATGAACGAGGTGATCTTTAGGGGTGTGTCATAAGCTTAAAGTCTTAGCTCAACTTTATTTTATTTATTTATGTTTTACTTATTTATTTATTGAGACAGGGTCTTTCTCTACAGCCCAGCCTGGCCCTGAACTCACAGCAATCCTTCTGCCTCAGGCTTCCAGGTTCTGGCACTACAGGAGTGTGCAACATGCCCAGTTTATGTGGTGCTGGGGAATCAAACTCAGGGCCTTGCACTTCTTAGATCAACTTTAGCCAACAATTTTATTTATAATTTAGAAGAACTATGGGAAACTCTCGTATTTTCTTCTAGCTAAGTCCTTTTTGGTCGTTAAAACTTCAATTCCAGAATCCCCTCCCAAAGGAAGTTTTTAGTCCCCCTTCCTTCTGACTTAGAGGTCTCTGTACTCCTCGAGTCATTTTCCATGACAGCTATCACACTGTGATTCTGCACTCACTGGCCTCTTTCCTTTGCTAGGCTTCATGTCCTTGTGGTCAAAGACCAAACTTATTTAATGTATCCTATAGTACTTAGAATTTTTTTGAACAGGTGAATGAGTGAATTAACATTATATTTGTCATTATTTTCCCATGGTACAAAAGGACATACTATGATAAATTACCAAATCGAGTTTTAGAGAGAACTGTCACCACTTCATTGATCCTCAGATGGCCATTGATCCTACCAGTTTTTTTTTTTTTTTTTTTTTTTTTTTTTTTTTTTTTTTTTTTTTTTTTTTTTTTTTTGAGAAATTGTCTTGCTTTGTAGACTAGGCTGGCCCTGAACTCACTATGTAGCCCAGAGTGGCCTCAACACTTGGCAATCTTCCAGAGCACTGGGGAGTTGACCCCTCAGGGCCTTGCACTTGCTAGACAAGTGCTCTAACCACTGAGAAACTCCCTCAGTCCCCTAGCATCCACCCCCCCCCCCCATTTTATTGATACGTATAAGTGCAAAACATAAAGTTTACATTGATATTGAGTATTTTGTGCACATACATGTCATGGCAAAGTCACAAATCCTCCTCTTCTCTCCCTCCCCCGCCTCCTGTCCCCTCAAGTACCCATTATATCCCACATTAAGTTCTATGAAATAATTGTGATCTGGGTTTCTCATATCAGAGAAACTATTCATTATTTCACCTTCTGCTTCTGACTCACTTCACTAAGCATGATGGTCTCAAGTTTCCTGTTTACCTACAAAAGCCTCCAACCTATCTGTCTTTATAGATGAGTAGTATTGCAGTGTGTATAATACCACAGTTTGTGTATCCATTGGTCTGTTGATGGGTATTTTGGTGTCTTCCACATTTTAGCTATTGTTAGTTGTGCTACTACAAACATGGGTACACATGTATCTCTATTATGTGTTGTTTTTTAACTTTTTTGGGGAAAATTCCCAGAAGAGGTGTCACTGGATCGAAGGGGACATTTATTTTCAGCCTTTTGAGAGACATCCATACTGCATTCCATAGTGGTTGTGCCAGTTTACATTCCCACCAGCGGTGCAGGAGGGTTCATTTCCCCCTACAGCCTCGCTAGCTCTGATTGCTACTTGAGTTGTTGACATAGGCCAATCTCTCTGGAGTTAAGAGTATCTTAGTGATGTTTTGATTTGCATTTTTCTAATGGCTAAGGATGTTGAACATCTTTTCATATATCTATTGGCCATTTGAACTTCATCTGAGAACTCCCTATTCATTTCTTTTGCCCATTTTTTAGTAAGATCTTTGATTTTGAGGGGCTTATTTTTCTTCAGTTCTCTATATATTCTGGTTATGAGCCTCCTATCTGAGGTATTATTGTTGAATATTTTTTCCCCAGTCTGTCAATTCTGTTTTTACACTCTTGATAATTATTTTTGCTGTGCAAAAACTTTTTAATTTGACATAATCCTATTTGTTAACCCTGGGGGCTATTTCTTTTGCTTTTGGTGTCTTACCAAGAAAGGCTGCCTCAACCCATGTCTTTTAGATATTTGTCTAATTTTTCTTCCAGAAGGTTCAGTGTTTCAGTTTCAACATCTAGGTCTTTGATCCACTTTGATTTGATTTTGGCATACAGTGACAAGTATGTGTCTGTATTCACTCTTCTGCATGTGGATGTCCAGTTTTCCCAGCACCATTTGTTGAAGAGGCTGTCCTTTTTCTGATGTATGCTTTTGGCACCTTTATCACAGAGTAGGTAGATTTGACAGTATGTTAAAGCACCTAGTGATATTTGCGTGATGGATAAATAAATACTAATTTTAAGACATTTCACAGCTTCATGACAGAAAAAATGTGACTTAGCATTTGCTTGGGAAAAAGTTAGAATTTTTGTCAAATACAAATAAAAACCAGTTATTTTCTCACTGCTGAGAAAATTAAACACCGACTTGAATAAGTACTTGGCGAAGGGAAGAAAGAATTCATTTTTCTCCATTTGTCTTACAAATATTTACGATGTGAAGCTCTTCTGAATTAGTCCCTCTCACAGATTCTGGAGCTAGAGTCGGGAAGAAGATCCACAAAACCACTTGAAGTCATGGAGTTGTATCCTAGCATGTGGAAACGTGTAGTGTCATGCTAGGCCGGATTCTATTTGAGTTGGTCAGGTTAGTTATATTGTGTTTTATTTGGTCGTTATTCAAAGAATAATGTGTCTCACTGGTTTAAATGATAGCTTTGGCATAAAAGAGAAAAGAACTTGAATTGTGGCTCAGCTGCCTGATTTTCTGTTTGAACCTGGTTGTTTCTTAAGCTCTTTGAGCTTCCATTTCCTCTTCACTAATGCCTACAGTAAAAGATTATTTCTTGAGACTGCCAGGCCTGATCCATTCCAGATTAAAATTCCTGAATTTAAGGTCTTAAGTCCAAAGAGGACAATGGCTTACAGAAGACATTTTAGGCTCACAGTTTTGGTATTAATATGAAATGTTATTATAATAAGAAACAAATTTAAAATGTATGAATGTCATTTAAATCTTTTATTTGATTTAAGTATTAGGAAAATCATTTAAAAGTTTATTATATATCTGGAGATATTTTGTGATGAATAAAAATATCTTTTTTGCCTGTAAAAGGAAAGTCTATACTATATGAAACCTATCTACTTCAGGATGTAAACATTACCTATAATTAATCTATTTTGTCTACTAAGTTATTGGTGCAAAATTAGAATTTATAAACCATATCTATTTTATAAAGAATAGTTTTAATAAGCACCTAGTATACTTACAGTGCAAAAATTATTTTTAACATACAAAATTTGTTCCAAACCTACCCAGTGGGGTTAAGATCACTAATAAGGATTTGCTTTGACTCTTGTAGCCTCAGGACAGGATTCCACGACAGGTCTTTGGAAGAAAGCAGGCAGTGCCCTACGCTTGCTTTTGCCTGTCTTTGCTCCTGAGACTTTCCTGACCGATGTGTTTGGAGTAACTTCTGCTCACCAGTGAACCATTTTTTCTCTAAGGTCTCTATGAAAGTTTCAGATCTTCAAGGAGCATATTCCGGTCATCCTCTGCGATTAATCTCACCGCGTCCATTCTGGCACCACCCACCTGCCATTTGCACCCTTGGACATTACACGATCTCTCGGCATGGCATGTTGTATCACAGTAATCTTTTATTACTATATGATGTGATTAAAACAGATGATCATTTAGAATACTTAAATGCATATAAACTTCAAATTATCAGATAAATTATCTTCTATTATATCATAAGCAACTATTATGAGGAGTTCAAGAAACAATGTATGGGTAGAACCTAGCATCATTTATGGCATTGAGTAGATCCTTACTAAACGACTACAATTTCTGCATATTTAGAGAAGAATCCCCAAAGTTATTATAGGATTCAGCAATGAAGTGGATTTTTGAAAAAAAAAAATTGCTCAGCTCAAAAAAGATAAGATACACAAAATATGGTATCTGTGTCCTCAGATGAGGAATCTCTCCTATGGGGCTGGGGATGAAGCCCACTTGGGTAGTATATGTTAGGCCCTGGGTTTAATCCCCATCAGCACACACACACACACACACACACACACACACACACACACACACGAACACTTAATAAAAGTTCTTCTATGGAAAGAACTTATAGTTTATATGGAACATCAGCATGCCCAAACATCACCAAGATTTCAGTTTTGGTAAAATTTGGGAGATGTTCTCTTGCCAGCAATGGACCAACCTGGCTTAGTAGAGGTGAGAACCTGTGTCTCTGAGTGTCTAAGTGGTAGGTTTTGCCTGCTTATCGTAGATGTTTCCAAAGTACACTGTTGTGGGATTGACAGCTAGTGCAGATTATAAAACTGATTTACTTCATGAGTCCAATATGTATGTGTGTATCTATATGTGTGCATTTTTATGTATTTTTTTTTGAGACAAGGTCTCGCTGTGTAGCCAGGCTGGTCCTGAACTCAGTGTGTAGCTCAGACTGGCCTTGAACTCGTAGCAATCCTCTAGCCTCAGTCTCCTGAGTGCTAGGATTACAGGTGTGCCCCATGTTTGTGTGGTACTAGGGAATCAAACTCGGGGCCCTGCACTTGCCAGGGAAAACCCTGCCTGCTCTGCTACTCTTTCTGCCCATGCACACGTGTGTAGTGCTCACAATTCCCTAACAGCTCCCCTCAGAGTAGTTGATAAGCTCCTAGGTGACAAGAATCATGCCAATTTAATTTTTTAAAAAAAATCTCTAACCAAGCACTAAGGGTGTTATCAACACACTCTGCTTGAATTGGATAAAGCTAATTGAATATGTTTTTTTCCACTGAGGGAGAATGGCAGTTTCCAGCTATTCTTGGAAATCATTAAATTAGGATTAGTTACTATCTACAAGGAAAAGAATGTATATGACATGGCTTAATGTCAGACAAGGTTAGGGATTTATTTGCTTATTAAACCTGTCCTTTTCAGATTATTCAATAAGCATTCATTGGATGATTCTCACTCATTAAATATTCTTGATATTGGCAAATAAAATATCAGTAAGAACTTTTTGGTTCTATTATTAATGTGATGTGTATTTGTGCTGGCAACCTATTATTTAGATGTAAGATAAATGTGGGAATGTTTAGCATAGGTGATCGAAGGGGGGGAGATTATATTATACCATAGAGTTTTGGCTTGACTGTATTTCATGTATAAATGCATGATTGTGTTGCAGTTTAAAAGTGATAAAAAATTCAATTCAAACTGACTTAAGCAAGAAGGGGAAATTTATGGGATGATGTCTCTGAAAAATTTAGAGACATTTCTTGTTTAGCCCTCTTGGATCCTTATATTGGTATAATAGGAAAAAGGAGATCACGTTTTTAATCTTGGTGCTGCATTCCTACAGAATCTCTCTCTCTCTCTCTCTCTCTCTCTCTCTCTCTCTCTGTATACGTATTTTTTTTTTTTTGAGACAGGGTCACACTCCATAGTCCAGGCTGGCCCTGAACTCATAGCAATCCTCTAGCCTCAGTTTCCGGAGTGCTAGGATTACAAGCGTGCACCATGATGCCTGGTTTATGTGCTATTGGGGAATCAAACTTAGGCTTCCCTCTAAGATGAGATCTCTTCTGCTGCCGTCCTCTAGAAGTTCAGGCTCAACATTTTCCCAAGTTCAAGAATAGCAGAAAGGAAAGAATTTCTCACATAGTTCTCAGCCAAAGGCTTGGAACAATTTCCGATGCTCAACCAATTGCTGTTTTAGGAGGCTGGGATATAATTTTCTGATTGGTCATAAAGGATTAAAGGTTCGTGTTTAGGCCTGGAGATGAAGTCGGTTTCATTTGAGATTTGTCAAGAAATCTAGGCTTGGGCTCATTACTCAAGCGAGAGGGAACACAGATGAACAGTCGTGGAGCTTTCCATGGCAAGGGTCCCTACGCCTGTATGATATGGTTTAAAACTTCTAAGGCTGGTAAGAGAGAGGAGAGAGGCCTTTGACTAATGTTAAACTTGTGCCTTTTACAATTATATTGCTGAGCAGCACCCTATGTGGGAACACTCTTACTATCTTGCTAATATCATGTCATGAAAATTTTTTCTTCTTTTAGTATCACAGTGCAAACACGCATTAATTCATACCATAAGGCAATATTCAATTAACAAGTTACTTATATTGACCCTGGTCTTTTTTGAGAAGTTCTAGATAGGAAAGTTATAGTGGAGTCCTCAATAATGAAAATTATATTCCCAAAGAGTTGTAGTTAGTGTGTGTTTCTAAGTGCATTACTATCCTTCAATGTACATTGCAGACAATGAGCTTCCGATTTTGTCATAGCTGTGCTCCACGCTTTAGCCCTTCCTCTTTAAAAAATAATGAGAATGAGGGCTGCAGCAATACAACCGAATGCTCCATCTTCTCATAAAGGTGTATTGTGAAGATAAATATTTGCTTATTTTTAAAGGGGAAGGAAAGAACACTTGAATTCTGTCGTTTATAAGAATCCCGTGCCTGTTACTGTGAATTTACAAATTTGTTTAATCATTTCAACGTCCAGCAAGGCAAGTCTCACCTCCATCTTTCACTTTTCTCAAATATCTGATTAATTTGGACTGTGTATTGATACTTAAGTCGAAAGAAGCAAAATGCTGATTGGAACCAATGCGTTTGGATGAGATTCAGAGACGGGCAGCATCAATGTGGGCGCAGCCTTCTCAGCTACACGTACCAGCGGCTCCTCTCCACCCGCCGGAGCGATGCTCTTAAGAAGGATGTTCAAAGTTCCTTCCTGCGGGACATGCTAATGGCTTTTGTCATACTGAATCTGGACAGGAAGAAAAGCTTAGGGGTTTCAGTGTTTTGGTGTTTTTTTTTTCCAAGTGAAATTTAGTGTTCCAGTTTTCAGTAAGGTAAATGTTCTAGAGCCCTGTGTGCTTGGTTTTCCAGTTTATGACCTCGTGGCTCGTTTAGCTAAGAGTTGAGAGAGGTGTGGTTGCCCAACTTGATGTCACGATCAGATGTTCTCTCGCTTCTCCTCTTGCAAACTTTCAAGCAGCTTTCAGTAATGCCTACAGTCTCCATGTAATGAGACTCTGAGCTTCTGAGGGTCAGAATGGTTTTTGCTTCTTGCTTCGTGCTACTGTGGGTCTAATCTTTCTGTTGTCTGCTGAATTACTTACATTTTCCCGTGTACTGTTTGTGCCTGTGTGCTTGGTGTGCGACTACATTGGTCTCCTAGTTGCACTAACGTTAAAGCTTCCATTACACATGGTTTCTAAAAGAATGATTTGTAAAAGAAGTGGGGAAAATAGTACCTTGGAGCCATACATTGTTTAATTCACAACTCACTTGCTTTCTGTTTCCTCGTTTATAAGATGAGCTTAAAGGCTTCCAAAGGTGTCGGTTTACCCACTATTTTCTTCATACTTGTTTAGTGGGGTATGTGTATATTCTTTTAAGTTATAAATTTTATTGATGTAGGTAGTTTTTACTGTCAAGGAGGCCTGAAAATGTCAGGAGAATGTAGGAGGCCCTACATGTTAACTCTTTTATATTAAGTGTACAAATTCAGATGTATCCACAAGGATGCTATATGGTGTCCCACATCAACATGATTAGCTCAATAAAGCATGTATTTTCAATGGGACATCTTCCAACCAGGCTAAACTATAAAAAGTAGATGTGATTTTTACTAACCATTGCACAATAAGAGGCTTGTAGCTATTAATTTACATATGTTTAGACATTACAAATACTCGATTTTAAAGTAGTTTAAATACATAACCTTATTTGGGAGCTCTAACACATTTTTAAATAAAATTTTAGGTGAGGCATTTATTTTATTAGGATTCAGAGACTAACTCACATTGGAAAGATACTGGTTTTTAAGACAATTTAAAAGTTTTTTTTTTCCATTTGGAAAGTTTGAGATATAACAGGTTTCCTTGGGGAATTTGCTCTTAGAAAGGGAATCACAAAATAACACAGCATAGAACAAGTTTCAACCCATATTTGGGACTTGGGTGTAGCGATTGCTCTGACTCATAAGCCCAAAGGGCATAAATTTTCATTTACGTTCTTCTACTCTTCTCTTCCCCCTCCTTTTCTCCATTTCTTCCTTTCTCTCTCAAATGCCTTAGGCTTGTTTTGTCACTAAGAAAAAGTCTCTGCATGTTGGCCAAAGGCCAAAAGTGAATGCCAAGTAAACTCAGTCACCTCTTTGAGGATTAATGTTGGGATTTCTACCCAGCATGCCCTAGATTTGTTGTGTTCTTTTTGCCAAGATAAATCTCTGGGCAGCCCAGTACTTGTTTGGAAGAAGACTTGAGAGAAGTTTAATCATTTGTGGGATTGATTTTTTGACAGGTCAGCAGAAAACTGTTATATTGAATGCAGATTAATGTATTCCAGTGTGACTTAGGCAACGCAAGCTATTGGCTTTGGTGATAGGGTTGAGCAACTGGCAAATGCAGGGGGTCCTAGCGCAAGCCTCCAAGGAGCACATGTATCTCCGAGGGAAAGTTTCTTCCACCATAAAGCAGCCAATTTCTAGTTAGGCAAACATCAAGTATCAGGGGTTTCTGACACCGATGGAAGGGAAAAAAAAGGGCCCTGGCCTAGCTTCATCGTGTAAGCATGATCTCTAACATCTCCACCACAATACCAGAAAAACTATAGGTCTCCCCAAGACCGTCCTGCAACTTCCAGTGAAGACCTACGAATAGAAGGGATAACTGGGAGTCATGCAACCACGATGCCAGTGAGGACAAAGGCATAAAAACTAGAGTGTCAGATACAGAATGAACATTACTGACGGCAGGAGGCAGAGGAAGGAACGAGAAAGTGTCATCGGTATGGAGGTCCGTCAAAAACTAACTCTAGACCCGCCATCTGACCCAGCCGTGCCACACTTCGGCAACATCAAAGTCAACGTACTTGAGGGGCACCTACATGTGCACGCCTACCGCAGCGTGATCCACAGCAGCTGAACGATGGGAACAGCATAGGTGTCTATCAGCAGGTGAGGAGACACAGAAATTGCGGCCTAAAGAAACAGTGGAGTTTTATTCAGAACGAAATTGTACCATTTGCAGGAGTGTGGGTGAAAGTGAACATCACGATGTTAAGCAAGATAAGCTGGACTCAGAAAATCAAATATTGCATCTTTTATATGTGGAATTTAAAGTAATTTAAGACTAAAACGAGAGATGGCAGGAAAAGAGAAGGGAGATTATTAAGAGCACAGGGCAAGAGGGAGTGAGAAGAGTGGAAGGCGGGGTGAACAGGACCAAAGTATAATACAATCAGGGATGGATACTCCAGATTGGGACCCGCTGTTCTGCATGACTGATATGCACTAGTGGGAAAAAGATTCTGGATAGTCACGTGCTCCTGCCATCTGAAAGAGAGGCCGGTTAGCTGTGGTCATCCCTTATCTTCCTACAGACTGGACATTTTCCAGAGTGACAGGGCTGTCAGAATCTGATGCATGTTCACCAAAAGCTTGCATGACCGAGGTAGACGCAGAATGCGTACTTATTAACAAAGGAAAATATAACTACTGTGTGGTCTGAGAGTACATGGGAGAGCTCAGTCAGTATGGTCTTGCAGACAATGAGTTTGTTCATTGTTTTATTTGCATGAGAAGCTTCACCTTGGTGAGAAGTCAAAACAGAGAGCATTGAGTTCAGAAACAAAGTCTGTCCCCAGTCTGTTCTTTCCCCAAAGCTAAATCACTTGGAACTGGAAGCTTTTGGCGATGCTGAACTCAGAGCAAGGAAGATTTAAATAAAATACAGGTGCAGTGATGCCAGCCTAAGTGTGTGTGATGTCCCGGTCTCTTGAGAGGGATGATTGTACTAGATGGGCCAGAGTGGCCACGGTCTGATGGCAGCAGCTTCCAAGACTCAGTTCTCCAGCAAGGCAGCTTTGCATTCCACCCAGAATAAGCAGAAACAACCTCCCTTTGCAATTTAGTTGTATTTTCAGGTTGTTCAGAATTCATCCTTGAGTCCATTTCTACTTGATGGTGGGATGTTATAGGAAGGGTTTGCTTCACAGCTTGTGTTCACCCAAGCTACACTTCTCGCCACCTCTTTCTTGGGGCAACCAAGCTGCTTAAGTAAGTGGAGGTGCGGTAGAGATCTCTATGCTCCTGTTTCAAATCCGCGCTGCGGCTACCGCACTGAATAGTCTTTGAGTTGCGTTTTGGTTTTTGGGTAAATATTGGGCAGAGATATTTCCTAGAGGATTTTATTTGTTACTTCCCCAAACCATGCTGTATATCCTTTTCTTTTGTGGTACTGAGGATTGAACCCAGGGCCTTCACACTGAGCTACACCCAAGGTCCTCCCCCTCCACATCCCCCCCCC
>PVKB01005286.1:0-52633 GCA_004027205.1 Ctenodactylus gundi
TTTTTTTTTTTTTTTTTTTTTGCTCTGAGCTCCATCCCCAGCCCCTTTTTAAAATTATTTATTTGAGACAGGGTCTTGCTAAGTTGCTAAGTTACCAGGGCTGAGCTAGAACTTGCAATCATCCTGCCTCCGCCTCCCAGAGGGCTGGGATGACAGGCCTGCGCCACTGGGCCTGCCTCTCTTTGGTTCCTTAAGAGTTGCTGGTTTCTTTGTTTTGTTTCTAAGTAGCCAGATTTGGAGGCACATATATACCTATTTATAAAGTTAATAGGGGGTTGAAGTGCTGTTTTTTAACCTTGCCTTCATTTGAGGTGACACTGGGGATGTTTAAGGCTGGTAAATGTATATCTCTTTTGACGGCTATATCGTGTGCAGCAAAATAAATGGCTTGGGTTTCTTTTTGTTTTCCTGTTTAGTTAGCTAGTCAGCAGTACTGGAAATTGAGTCCAGGGCCTCCACATCGAGCTACAGCTTCCCAGCCTGTTTTTTTAGTTTTAATTTTGAGCCACTGATTCACTAAGTTGCCATTGTGATCCTCCTGCCTCGGCCTACCAGAGTGATGGGACTATAGACCTGGGTTTCCAGGCCTGGCTTGTTTTCCCGGTTTAAAAAAATATGAGTAAAATTCTCAACCATAAAAGTAAATGCGTTAGGGCTGGAAGAATGGCACAGCGGATAAAGCACTTGCCTTGCAAGCACAAGGCCTTGAGTTCCATTCCCCAAAACCACATAAAGCTGGGCGTGGTGGCACATGCCTGTAATCTCAGCACCCAGGAGGCTGAGACAGGAGGATTGCCCTGAGTCCAAGGCCCGCCTGGGCTACAGAGTGAGACCCTGTCTCAAAAACAAAACAAACAAAACAAAACAAAAAAAGGCAAAAGAAATATTTTAAAGTATACAATTGCATGCCCATTAGTATATTCGCAAACTTATCCACCGTCACCAACATCTAGTTCCAGAATTCTCCATCTCCCCTAAAGAAGCTGCAGGCTGGAGGAACAGTAAAACGGGTAGAGCGCCTGCCTTGCTCACACAAGGCCTTGAATTCGATTACCCAGCACCACATGAACCAGGCATGGTAGAGCACATTTGTAGTCCCACTGAGGCAGGAAGATGTCTGTGAATTTGAGGCCCACTTGAGTTACAGAGTTTAGGACCCACCTGGACTACAGAGACCCTGTCTCTAAAGCAAAGCCCCATCTGCCCTCATGAGCGATCAGACTACCCCCTCCACAGCCCCTGGCAACCACGTGTGCACATCTGCCTCTGGATTCACCCGTTCTTGGCATTTTTTGTCCATGTTGCCGCGTGCTGTGTGCCCTTCTGTGTCTGGTGCCTCTCACTGAACATGCGTGACACCTGCAAGATTCATCCATACCTTGGTGTGTTTCACATTCTTATCCCTTTTATTCAATGTATAATATTTCGGCACAGGAAGGATCAGCAGTGGGTTGATCCACGGGTGAACTGGAGGGTTGTGTCTATAATAATTGTTTCTGCAGGGCTGGGATGGAGCCTGGGACCTTGACCATGTGGGGCAAGCGTCCCGGTGGGAGCGCGCCCAGGCCCACTTCCCTGCCTTGCAAACAGGCCTGCTGGGAACAGTGGACAACGCATGTTTGCTTGAGTGTCCTGTGTCAGTCACAGCAACAAAAAAGTCACTAAGACAATGGGCTTGAACTGTGATTCTCCTGCCTCAGCCTCAAATAATGCTGAGATTAGAGGCCTGCATCCCCAAGGACAGTTTAAGATAAACATTCTTGTCACCAGATCTTTGAGCATCTCTCAGGAAAAAGAGCCACTTTAAACCAGGCCCAGGGGCACTAAGTTACCCAGGCTGGACTCAAACGTGTGACCCTCCTGCCTCAGTCTCCCAGAGTACTTGGCTGGCTTACTTCACAGCTTCTGCGAGTCCACATTTTCATACCTCACCAGGGGGTGTTCACCCAGCACACCTGAGGCCCTGTTCTAGCTATTCAGGAGGCTGAGGCAGAAGGATTGCCCATCAAGCTCAGCTTGAGTAATTTAGCAAGTTGTCAAGATCCTGTCTCAAAAAATAAATAAATAAAAATAAAAAAATAATAATACAAAAAGCATTGGGAATGTAGCTCACTGTAAAAGCCTTGGGTTTAATTTCGAGTACCAAGAGAAAATTCATGCATGCGTACATAAAGAAATGGGTGCTTTAAGCTGCCACATTCATGGCCCTTGTGACCCAACCACGGACAACAGACAACCAGTGCAGGTAGCTGGTGACACCCCAGCCCAGGGCAAGTCCGTTTGAGAATCTAGTCGAGGTCCATCCGGGACATTTCGTAGAGTCAGTGGGGAGTCAGCACTGCTCAGCACAGCAGATAAAGCTCTTGTCCAGCAAGCGCGAGGCCCTCAGTTTGATTCCCCAGCACCACAAATGTTGAGCATGGTGGTGCACGCCTGGAATTTGAGGCAGAGTCTGATTAACTCACTAAATTACCCGAGCTAGGCTCCAAGTTGAGATCCTCCTGCCTCAGCCTCAGCTACAACAGTGAAAAAAACCCTCAGTAACTAGTGAATATTTAAATAAATATTTTTCTAGCTTTTAGGTCAACACAACTGTAACTGTATAACGATTGTCATTCCACAATACACTGAAATTCCTTGCAAAAACCAAGTCCCTCCCACCCATTATAATTTTTAAAAATCCTGGCAAGTCCAGGGTATCTATTCTGCCACGTGAGCCTTTCAAATTCCCTCCATGAAAAGAAAAAAAAAAAATCTACGTTTCATCTGATCCAGAAAGCCAAAATGCAACGTGTAGGAAAGATGGGATTGGAATTTTGATGGATATTGAAATATCAAGAATGGATTAATGTAGAGGACATTGATATGGCCACGTGGTCGGGTCTTTTCATCCAATACTTGGGGTGCAGAGTTTATTCTGTGCTCTTTGCTTGTCCTTCAAGAGTTTCACATTTCCCCCGCCGCCTGCACGTTATTGAAGTATAATTGATAGGTACAGAGCGGCCGGGTTCAAGGTGGGCGCGCGCTGTCGTGGTGCCAGATGGGCCTTGCCAGGGCCCGTCACTGAGCGACCCCTCCGGCCTCTCCCCTTGCTCTGGTGGATGAATTTTTAAGTTCCCTGTCTCATTGGTCATTTGCCATGGTGTACATCCAAAACGCCCCCCAAAGTCTCGTATTTAAAAACATGATCAGCTCATGGGGCGTCATCAGTGGGTTCATCTTGGTGATCTGGTTTCTGAATGTTTTGTTAGGAGGATAAGCTTGGTTGGAAGAGGTGTGACCTAGAAGGACGAGCTGTCATTCCGTATCTGTTCTCTCTCTCTCTCTCTCTCTCTCTCTCTCCCCCCCCCCTCTGGCTGCCATGAGGCCAATAGCATTCATTCGTCAAATCAGTTACTTCACACCCTGACTCTCAGTCTCCCACCCAGACCCCAGACATGGGCAGACTGCAGGCAACTTTCCTGCCAGGAACACACACGGCCTCCGGTCAGTTCAACTGCTGGTGGGGTCTTTGTTCCCAGATGAAATTTCCTGAGCCTGGGCTTTCTCAGAGCACTGGGATTTCAGGCGTGTGCCACCTCGCCTGGCTTCTGGCTCGTTTTCTATAAAACTCGTGTCTTCCTCACAGGCACATACATGGTGTTCTGCTGTGTCTCCTGGAGGAGCTCTAATTCCTGTGTTCTTTTCTTTCAGTACTGGAGATTGAGCCCCAGGATTTCACAGGAGCCACATCCCTAGCCTTCTTGAATTTTTTTATTTCAAGACAGGCTCTCATTAAGCCACTAAGTTGCCTGAGCTGGGCTTGAACTTGAGATCCTTCTGCCTCACCCTCCCAGACTGAGACTCTGACTCAAAAAACAAACAAACAAACAAACAAACAAAAAAACCCAAATATGCACCTAGCTGTCAACAACAAAATCCTCTCTGTTGATCCATACTGAGCCCTGCAGTTTCTTTTCCATCTTTCAGCTGTTAAGGGAGAAAGAACAGGACTTGGAGTGTATAAAACCAAGCAAAGTCCTGGTCCCCGTGTCCTTGTCTCTGAAATTGCTGGTGAGCTCAGCAAGTTACAAAGTGCATTCAGGCATGGCTGTATCCAGCCTCTGATCAAAGAGTTAAAGGAGAAGGGAGTCCTTGCCTGACTATGGACATTTTCTCTATGCTCGTTAGAAGAATAATTCTCAGGACCTGGGAATGTGACCCTTCTGATGGCAGGGGACCTGGGGCTAGGGGCAGTGTCCCCACAGGATCCTCGTGAGGGGGCGGCAGAGCTGAAAGGCTGTGTGCTCTGGGCTTAGAAGACGGGGCCACGAGCCGAGGGCTGTGGGTTCTCCCAGAGGCTCAGGAGGTGCCAACCGTGCTGCCTACCCCTGAACCTTAGCTCAGTGACCCCTGTGTCCACCCCGTGACCCTCAGGACTCTAAGGAACTAAATCTGTGCTGTCTTAATGCCATTACACTTGTGGTGATGTTATAACAAGAACAGGAAATTCCCCACTTTCGGGTTCAGGAGAGTGAGCTGCAGGGGACAGGTCGTTGGGGAGGCCAAGGCTGGAAGTCTTCCTGTGATATCAGGTGTTTTTGTTCTGTTTTTCGATTCTGCGCCTTAGCACTGAGCTGCACTGACTGAACTCTCTCCCCAGCCCTTTTTTTTTTTTTTTTTTTTTTTTTCCTGATTTTGAGACAGTCTCACTGAGGCACGAGGAGTGCCGCCCTGTGAGCTGAGGGGCTGGGGAGGGGCCGACACAGGGAACAGGTGTCCCCGCCTGTGTCTTCCTCTTCTCTCGTCCCTGCGCAGGGCCACCTCTGCCCACGCGTCATCTGAGCACGAACCCCTTCTTACCCCGTCCCGCCTCCCGCCCCGCCCATCCACGCTCACACATCGCTAGCCCTGCCCGGACCGTCACCCACCCACTACGCACACACCCGGCCGCCCGCCTGCTGCCCGGCTCGGTCCCCAGTCCTCTTCCATCCGTCCACCTGTCCTCCCACCTTTGGGGTGGACGGTGTCTGTCCTCTGAGCCCACAGACTTCGCTGAATTTCATCCCCAGCCTAGTTTTTAGTTTTGATTCTGAGATGAGGTCCTGCTAAATTGCTAAATTGCCCAGGTTACGCTCAAACTGGAGGCCCCAGCTTCCCAGAGTGCTGGGACACACACCTACACCGGAAGTTGGCCCACCCACCATGACATGACGCATCAATGTGGCCGTTCTGCTAGCGTGTTCCCTTGTCTGTCCTGTTATCATTTGTTCATCCGCTCACTCTGGGGCCTGCCCCTCCCACCCGCCATCACGGACACACTGTACCATGTCCTGGCCCTTCCCTGCCACCCGCCCGTTCTCCCTGTGTCCCTGACACCATGTCTCTCTCTTCCCAGTAGACAGAGCACACGCTGTGGACGAGCCACTGTCCCTAGGAGGGACAGCCAGGAAGAAGTCCCCATTCCCCCGCCAAGTGGAAGGGCCATCTCAGAGGAACAGGGGGACGTGGGGTGGAAGCATTGGTCAGAAAAGGGGTGTGTGGCACCCAGCTGGGGACAGCTCTGCTCTCTGGGAACAATGGCGCCAGCAACGACTTTTTAAATTGCAAGCATATTTATTGGGCCCTATGGCACACACCTGTCATCCCACCACACTAGAAGACTGAGGCAGGAGGGTCTCAAGTTACAGCCCAGCCTGTGACGGAGTGAGACCCTGTCTCAAAACTAAAAACATGGGCTGAGATGGAGCTCAGTGTGAAGGTCCTGGGTTCCAGCCTCAGAATCACAAGGCGAGAAAGGGGATCCTCAAGTTTGCCCTGGTCAGCTGTGAATGTGGAAAGAGAATTTGGCCCCGGCCCGGACCCCCGATCATAAATGACAAGTCCCCGGGCCTTGCCTCCCCTGAGGCCCTGGCCGCGCCCCAGGCCCCTCCTTCCGCGGCCTCTGCCCATCGATTTTCTGCAGGAGCTTGGGGTTCATCGACGCTTCCGCTGCCGCTCTATGCCTGTTTAAAAATTCTTAATTAAGCAGGTTTTTTCTGTTTACACTTGAACTAATTACACTTTTAAAACCAACAATAAAACATTAGGCCCAGGCTATTAAAGGCTTCGGGGCAGGTCGGTGGCACGGCCCGGCTGGGCAATTCAGGAACTGGGTCCTTCCACAGGAGATAGGATCACCCGGTGGCAGACGGGTGCCTGGCTCCTCTCAAGAGGGTCCCCAAGGCTTATCCACTTCCCTGGAGGGTGGGGTGGGGGACAGCCGGTGGCCGATGGCCCTCGCTTCCGTTCTCCAGTGGCTGATGGGCTATTGATCGGCTGGCCCCGGGCCCAGCCCATCTTCCCTGGGCGTCCTCAGATGACAGCGTCGGTGCCAGGGAGGCCGGAGTGTCAGAGGGTGGCCCCGCGATCACCCCACAATTGGAAGGGTCCCAGGTTCAGTTCTCTAGCCCCTGGCACTGGAGGTCCTGGGGCAGTGTCTCTGTTCCAGGGCATGTAGAGGGCACTGTGGGGACTTGGGCACAGTGCACAGGCTTATGGGACACTACTGAATTCCAGATGATGCCCATGTGCTTGGTCACGTTTGAGACTTTGTGTTGACTGGATCCGAGTCATACCCAGCCTGGCCTACCCCATGTGGGGGGTCTTGTGCCAGGTCCCTCATGGCTGTAGTGTACTATGTGGGGGGCTCTGTGGCCCATGTGTGGGTCTCCATGGGTCACAGCCTCCTTTGCCTGTTCAGGCCTCATCTGGCCCCAGGCCTAGCTCAGCCATCACCCGTGGGGTTTCCCTACCTGCCCTCACCTCCCACAATTCCCACTGTGCACTTAGGGACCCTTGGAATTCCCAGGATGTGAGGCCTTCTCAGGGGTACCTGGAAGTCACTAAGCACACGGGCTTTTTATTTTTAATGGCACTGGGGATCGAGCCACAGCCTCCTCACCAAGCTACATACCTAGATAATGCTTTATTTTTTGATTTTGAGACAGCATCTTACTGAATTGTGAAGTTGCCCAGGCCAGGCTTGAGCTGGTGATCCTCCTGCCTCAGGCTCCTGGAGTGCTGGGATGAAACCTGGGGATGTTCTGAAGAAGGCGGGTGAGGCCGTGGGCTCGGCCACGTTGGCAAGGACTCATGGAAGATTCCAGGCCTGTGCTGTACTCTAGGCTTCAACCCAGAGACCTTGGCACTACCGCTACCTCAGCATCCCCAGTTCTCCCCATGGCCCCGTCTTGGGACAGCCTGTGGCAGGTCCTGTCTGCCCATCTGGAGATGCCACCTCCTGCCCAACCCAGTGTCTGCAGAGCCAGAAAGCTGGTATTTTTAGCTGGGGCAGCAAAAGTTCCACGAGTGGACCCACTCTATTTATAAAAACAAGTCACAGACCTGATGTGGCCCTGAAGCCATAGTTACTGTGTCCTGGTCTACAACCCTCAGTAAAGACTTTAGGGGATTCTTTCTCACTGCATACTGGGTACAGACCACCCTGCTGTCATGATTGGGGCCAAGAGTCTCACACTCCTGACTTCAAAGATGTGGACTAGGCTCTATTTTTTTTTTTTTTACAAGATCTCGCTGTATAGCCCAGGCTGGCCTCAAATACATGGCAATCTTCCTGCCACAGCCTCCGAGTGCTGGTATTCCAGGCATGCGCCCCCATGTCTGCTTATGAGGTAATGGGGAATTGAACCCAGGGCCTCGTGCTTACTAGGTGAGCGCTCTAACCGCTGAGCTAGCCCTTCAGCCCTGCAAATTTTCATTTTACCTGGATCTAGTAGTAAGTATAACAATGAATGCTCAGATTCACATTGATAATTTAAACTTTAATTAGAATAACACGGCCTAGCAAATTAAGGAGGGAAAAAAAGTCAAGTTGAGAGAAATACAATAGAAGAAACGAAAAGCAGTGGGTCTGGTGGTACAGGCCTCTAATCTCAGCACTGCGGGGGAGGCTGAGGCAGGAAGATTGCAAATTCTAGCCAGCTTGGGTATTTTAGCAACTTAATGAGACCCTGTCTCAAAATCATATATTTTTTAAAAAATAGACTGGATGGAGCTCAGTGTGAAGGCCCTGGGCTTGGTACCCAGTGTCACACACACAAAAGCCAAGAGGTGTGGGGAAGACTTAAGTGGCGACAGGTTGAGGAGAGGGAACGGGTTTCAATTATTTACAAAATCCCTCCAGTGCTGGTGGTGACTTTTTTAAACTTTGTTCTGGTCCCTCCCCATGGGCTGGCCTGCTGAGATGGCCTGGGGCAGGCCACTGTGCTGAGCCAGTGTCTTCTGGCTTTTCTGCAACAGAGTTGAGTCCTTCCTCCCTGGCTGTGCCTGAACTATAATCCCAGGGAAGGACTTTTACGGGCCAGAAAGAAGTCACGTGTTCCTGTCTGAGCCAATCACAACAGCCAGGGGTAGGGCCGCAACATGGTGGACTGGCTTGGGGGAGGCACCGCCCCCATTTCCTCATGGCCAAGCGTTGGTTTCCACAGGTTTTTGCCAGAAAGTGAAGGTTCCGATCACGCACCAAAGTCACTCTAAAAATTGAGTTGGCCCATGAGTAGCCCCAGGGTGAGGGCAACTGGTCTGGACACAGGTATTAGGGAACGGAGAGGGGCAAAGACTGGCCAATGCCTATGCTCAGATTTGGATAAGATTTGCAGAGCAGGGCCATTGAAGCTGGGTTTTGAAGGGTGAATAAAAGCTTGCTTGATGATAAAGATGGCAGGCAGAAGAAACACCAGTGAGAGAGAACAGGGTTATAAAAGAATTTAAGAAGAGAGACAAGGGCTGGGGCCACAGCTCAGCAGTCATCAGTTACAGTGCCTGCCTAGCAAGCGCATGGCCATGGGTTCGATTCCTCAGCACCACATAAGTGGAGTATGGTGGTACAGGCCTGTAATCCCAGCACCCGGGAGGCTGAGGCAGGATTGCTGTGTTTGAGGCCAGCCTGGGCTACTTAGTGAGCTCAGGGCCAGCTTAAGCTATAGAGTGAGACTCTGTCTCAAAACAAAAACAAAAATAGGGTCTGGAGGAATGGCTCAGAGGTTAAAGCACTTGCTTAGCAAGTGCTATGTCAAGCACTAAGTACCCAAGTTCCATTCCCCAGCACCACATAAACCGGGCGTGGTGGTGCACGCTTGTAATCACAGCACTTGGGAGGCTGAGGCAGGAGGATTGCTGTGAGTCCAAGGCCATCCTGAGTCCAGGACCAGCCTGGGCTACACAGCAAGACCCTGTCTCAAAATAAAATAAAATAAAATAAAAATAAAAATAAGCCCACAAAGTTGGAAGTGTGTGACTTGTGAGCAGAATTGCTGAAGTTCTGCCCCATATGTGTTTTAGATTGAATGTACATCTTTGTTTCTACTAGTACAATGGAAACACTACATAGAACTCACACGGCTTTTTAATTTATTAACTTTTTTCTTGCATTTCATTTTTTCTGGATGTGCATGTATCGTCCCAATCCTCCCAACGCTCTATACCAACGGTCCCAAACCTTTCTCCACCAGGGCCTGCTTTAATTGAAGGCCGCTGTCCAAGGCTGCTTCTTACACCGGCTGCTGGAGGCTGGCCTTGAACTGGCGACAGGTGGCAGGAGGAAGCTCTGGCAGCCAATCGGCAGCAGCATAGGGGTGGAGCCCTGTGCCCCGCTCCTCTGTCCCTGCTGTCAGTCCTTCCCAGGCCACAGCCAGTACCAGTGCCGGCCCTGGAGCCGGACCTTGCTGTGGACTGTGCCTCGTAATCAGCTGGGGTCGCTGCGCTCCTGGAGTGATAGTGCCACCAGGAACCTGTGCCAGCAGGTGAGCACTGCCACCCAGGCCCAGGGCAACAGCATGAAGGTGTCAGTGTTGTCCGTGCCTCCCCTGCTCCCCAGCCTGTGCCGCCCTCCCGTCAGATTTTCAAAAATAAAATGAGCAGGGCTGGAGGAATGGCAAGGTGGTTAAAGCATCTGCCTAGCAAAAGCACATCCCTGAGTTTGATTCCCCAGTACCACATAAGCTGGGCGTGGTGGCACATGCATGTAATCCCAGCGCCAGGAGCCTGAGGCAGGAGGATTGCCTTGAGCCTAATGCTGGTCTGAACTACACGGTGAGTTTGGGACCACAGAACAAGACCTTGTCTCAAAAAAAAAAAAACCCTGAGCTTTAAAAAAAATAAAATAAAATTAACAACAGGTATATGCCTCTCATCCCAGCACTCTGGGAGGCTCAGGCAGGAGGAGGCTAAACTCAAGCAACCTAATAAGACCCTGTCTCTAAAGGATATAGCTCAGTGCAAAGTTTCTAGGTTCAATTCCAGTATCACAAAAAAAGCCAAATATTTAAAAATTTCAAGACACAAGAGCCATGCCTTAAGCCAACCATGGAATTCTGGGCCATGAATGGGTGTCAAGCCCCCAAAGCCAGCTGTGGGAGGAAGGAAATGGCCACGCGGCATCGCCGAGGCAGGTGCCAGCCCCATAGGTGATCCTGGGCACAGAGGGACATGGCTCAGCCGGGCACTGGGCTGCTGACTCCCCTCCAGACCCTTTGTGAGAAATGCCTGGACTTGGGGACAGCACAGGGGCCCGCTGTGGCCACAGCAGTGCCAGGCGATGTTCCTTTGAGCACCCATCCCAGGGCCTCCACGCCTCTCGAGTCTGGAACAGACTCCCTGCCTCCTGTGGGCCCCAAGATGACCCACAGGACAGGTAAGGGGACAGGAGAATGGACACCTGCTTGAGGATGACTCTCCCACCCTGGGCAAGAGCCTGGACTGGGGCCACTCTGCTGCCCACAACGTGCCAAGCCAGACCCCAGGGCTGATGACGCTGAGCGAATTTCCCAGGGGATGCTGGGCACTCAGCTTTGGAGATACCCGTCCCATCCAGGGGCCTCCGAGAGGACCAGGCAGTGACAGTGGGGACAGCTGGATTCCAGGGTGCTGACTCGTGCAAAGGGGACAAGAGAACGCTGTGAGCTTGCTATAGCAGCCCAAACCTGTTACCCCAGCTCTCAGGAAGGCTGAGGCAGGATGGTCACAGGTTTGAGCCCAGCCTGGGTCGTGTGAGACCCTGTCTTCATATCAAAACTAAAAATGAGCTGGGAATGCAGCTCAGTGTGAAGACTCCAAGGATACAAAAAAAGAGGACGTTGTGGCCTCCAGGGCAGGAGCCCAGCGCAGCCAGCTGGGGGCCTGGGGAGGTGGGGGTCTGTGGGGACAAACAAGCGGTCCTGATCTGAGGCAGGGCCCGGGACGGATGCGGATCCCAGCCCCCTGCCCATAGCTGTGGGTTTCTGCTCGGCATCTTGTCGGAACAGGGGAGCATTTCTGAGAAGAGGCATCCCTCAGGGTCTCAGGGTTTCTGGGAAGCGCCGCCCCCTCTTCTCAGAATTGCCTCCCCCAGACCCTCTGCTGCGCCCAGACCGACCCACATTCAGCCTCCACCCTGCCCAGGGGTCCTTAGGGACCAGGGCCAGGCCGGGGATCGGGGGGTGCCCAGCCGGGGTTGGGGGCAGGCACACAGAAACAGGGAGCTGGGACGGGGGAGGACAGCACCTGTCAAAATGTGAAGATGGGTCCCTGCTCAGCCCCTAGCACCTGGGTCCGTGTGGCCACTGTGGAGCTGGGGAAACTGAGGCCTGCGCACAGAGACCTACTCGGGCTGTGCATGTGAGTTCAGAGAGGTACCTGGTCCCTACAGGAAAGGGCGCTGGGGAAACTGAGGTTGTAATCAGAGAAGCCAGCAGACAGGTACACAGGGACTCAAACCTAGGACCAGCTGGTTCCCAGGAATTCGCAGGGCGCCTGGGTTCAGCCTCACCTGGACACCAATGTCCATGTGCCTCTGTCCCACCCACAGCCCAGAGAGAAGAAGCCATGGCCCCAGACGCAGGGAGCTACAGTAGCCCCCACAGCCTGGGTACCTCAGCCAGGCTGGTGACAACCACCTGCCATCCCAGCACCCTGGGAGGCTGAGGCAGGAGGATTGCAGGTTCAAGCCCAGCCTGGGCAACTTAGAGAGACCCTGTCTCAAAATCAAAAATAGGGGCTGGAGGAATGGCACAGAGTTTGATTCCCCAGCACCACATAAAGCCAGGCATTGTGGTGCATGCCTGTAATCCCAGCACTCACGAGGCTGAGGCAAGAGGATTGCTGTGAGTTCAAGGCCAGCCTGGGTTCCACAGTGAGTTCAGGAGACCAGCATGTACGACAGAGAGGAGCCCTGTCTCAAAACAACAACCAACAACAAGCTAATTAATTAATTAATAGTTACCACCAGCAAAATTACACATCCTTGTGTTGTCAAATTATTGGGAACTTGCTTTTTTATTGATTAATTTATTAATTAGTTTACTCATTGAAACAGGGTCCTAGTCCGCAATCCAGGCTGTTCCTGTAGTCACTGTGTAGCCCATGCTGGCCTTGAAGTCATCGCAAGGCCCATGACTTCAAGCCCCCCAGAAACCCTGAGATCCTGAAATCCCTACATTCCCATAGCTTCCCATTCCACAGTCCTGGAATCCCAGGGTGCAGCAGCACTGCCATGCCCAGGGTGCCTGTCCCTTCAAATCAGACCCCACCATGTTCCTGTGGGAAAACCCTGGGCTCAAACCTGAGTACCAAAAAATAAAATAAAATAAAAGACCCCACAGTTAGACTGGGTATAGTAATCATGGCGCTCTAGAAGACGGAGGCAGGACTGCGGGACATCAGAGCCCAGCCTGGACAGCTAAGCGACTTAGTGAGACCCTGTCTGAAAATTAAAAAAAAAGAAAAAGAAAAAGATTTGGGGACGTAACTCAGTGCAAAGGGTCTGAGGCTCCATCCCCTGTACCAGAAAAGGAGGGGAGGCCCAGGCCCCCCACTTATGGTGGCCTGGGTGTGGCTCTTACCTCAGGCCTCCAGCAGCTGCGGTGCTGTGGGCTCTGGGTGCAGGGGACGCCAGCCAGCACGGCAGAGCACCTCCTGTATGCCAAGTCGTTTCACTGTGCACAAGGTGAGCACAGAGACTGGTATACAGCAGGCACACCATCTGTGCCGAATCACAGCTTCCTGTGGGGCTCTGACCTGATTTACTCTGAGTAGAGTGATCATTTTTTTTCTTTGCTATTATTTTGGGGTTTCTTTCTTTTTCCTTGCAAAGGCTGCGATGGAAGCTAGGACTCGCTCACCGCCTTGCTGCACCCCAGCTGGCAGGAGAAGAGACCCGCTGACCCTCGCAGTGTGCAAGCCGAAGCTTCCCAAAGCCAAGGTGCCCGCCCTGGTCCTCAGGGCCTCGAGTTAGAGCTCAAAGCGGGGGTCAGTTCTGAGCGCATCTGAGGAGAGTCAGGTGCCAGGGTGCAGCCCTGCAGGCAGTGGGAGCCACAGTGCCTCCAAGGTGAGACAGGCCCTGGTGGCATGTCTGTGCTAGAAATGACAAGCTGGGAACCTGGGGGTGTAGCGCAGGGGTGACTTGCCTAGCAAGTATGAGACTCTGAGTTCGATTCCCCAGCACCACTTTGTCAACTGGGTATTGTAGCGCATGCCTGTAATCCCAGCACTCGGGAGGCTGAGGCAGGAGGATTGCCTCATGTTCAAGGCCAATAGTGAGTTCAGATCAACCTGGACTACAGAGTGAGAGCCCGTCTGAAACAAGGTTTGTTTTTTTTTTTTTTTTAAAAAGGGCCAGGCCTGGTGTTCCATGCCTGTCATCCCAGTTACTACACAAGCTGAGGCAGGAAGTTTGCGAGTTTGAGCCCAGCCTTGGCAATTTAGTGACTTAGCGAGACCTTGTCTCAAAATCAAAAGTGGGGATGTCGCTCAGTGCAAAGCCCCTGGGTTCCATCCCCAGGACCGCAGGAAATGGAAAAAAAGAAAAGTCTGAACATGGCAGAACCCAGAAACCCTGAGATCCTGAAATCCCCAAATTCCCATAGCTTCCCACCCCACAGTCCTGGAATGCCAGGCTGCAGCAGCACTGCCATGTCCGAGGTCCCTGTCCCTTTCCATCGGACCCTACTGTGTTCCTATTTGTTCACCTGGAGACAATGCCATTAAACACCAGAGGCTTGGTGCATGCGCACACACATGTGTGCATGTGTGGCACTGGCATGGAGCCCAGGGCCCCCTCCACACTCCATCCCTGATGGTTCTTATTTTATTTATTTTTTAATTTTTTTGAGACAAGCTCTCACTAAGTAGCTATCATCGGCCTTGTGATCCTCCAGCCACAGCCTCCGAGAGTGCCGGGTTTTAGGCGTGTGCCACAGGCCAGACGTAGCAGGACACTGAGGTTTCCTGCCTACCAGACCCGGGTGGGAGCCCCCCGTTCCTGTGTCCCCAGTCCCTGTGACCAGCCGGCTCTGCTCTTAGCCAACATCTTCATTACAGAGCCGAGTTGTTTAAATAAATGAATTAATATTGACGAACTATCAGTGACCTAATAAATGATTAGTTAAGGCGCCCATACATCACGCCGCGGGGGCACAGGGAGCCCTTAATTACTGCTGCGGCTGGGCCCTGCACCCCTCGGATCCCAGGCCCCCCGCCCCCGGGTCTCCCGACCTGGGCCACAGGCACCTCTGCGGGCCACTGCATCCAGACAGGCTCGGGTCCCACCTGCCATCTCTGCAGCCTCCCCTAGGCCATGTTCCGGCACCCCATCTCCCTTCCTGCTCCCAGCCCTGCTGGAGGGACTCCTGAAAAACAGGACCTTCGAGCCAGCTGTGGTGACCCAGGCCTGTCATCTAGCATTAGGGGAGGCCGAGGCAGGAGGATGGCAATTTCAAGCCCAGTTTGGACAACTTAGTGAGATTCTGTTTCAAAATAAGAAATAAGAAAATAAGAAATGGGCTGGGGCTGTGGTTCACCATGAAGGCCCTAGGCTCGCGTTTAACCCTTCCTTCCTTCCTTCTTTTGAGGTACTGTGCATTGAATCCAGGGCCTTTGCACTGAACAACATCTCCAGCCCATTTTTTGGTTTTGATTTTGAGACAGGGTCTTGCTAAGTCACCAAGTTGCCCACACTGGGCTCAGACGTGCAATCCCCCTGCCTCAGCCTCCCAGGGTGCTAGGGTAACAGGCCTGGGCCACTGGACCCAGTATGTCCAGGCGAAGCACGGCCTGATGTGGTCACTCCTGTGTTCTACATGGAGCCATCTCTGGTCAAACGCTTTGCCTCCTCTGCCCCAGGAATCCTGTGATCTGCAAGGCCTCAGTCACCCTCTGCGTGTAGCAGGAGCCATCCTGTGGCTCCCCACACAGCCCGTGCCTCAGTTTCCCCAGAATGTTGGATTTCTGAGGGCATCCAGCAGGGCCTCTCAGGGGGCTGGTAAAACTGGCCTGAGGCGGTGGGGGGGACAGATGTCAACTGGATGTTGTGTGTACTCTACTCTTCCGGTTGCTGCAGTCACGGTAAAGTCTCCCCATTGCTCCGGCCTCAGTTTCCCCTGCAGACTAGATTGGGAGTATTGACGGCCTCACAGAGCTGCCGGGAGGTGGAAGGGTTCGGCAGCTGGGGCACACAGTCAGCACTCAATACATGCTGAGAGCGATTCAAAGATAAAGATCGGTGAGAAAGTGAAGCCCAGGTGTGGGCCCGCGTGCCCAACGTCAACGCTTGGGTTTCACCTGCTCCTGCTACCGTCCCTGCTAACCTCTGTTGGTCAGTCAATCGACAAACGCTGGTTGAGGGAGCATTCGAAACTGGTCTGGGGTGAGCACAGCAGGTCCAGGAATCCCCCCTTCCTGTGTGCCATAAGTGTGGGTGGGGGCACAGATGGAAGTCCCAGACTGGACATACAGAAGGTGCCTAACAAAGGTCAGCATACGCTCCCTGCTCTCTCCCACGCAGATGCTTGGGCCAGCATGCGCTGCAGAGTGGGAGGGAACTGGTCTGTGTGCCGCGAGGTCCCCATCACGCCCAGCTAGGGGACCCAGTGACGCTGGCCTGTCATCCCGCATTTGGGAAGGGTGAGACAGGAGGGTAGACAGCAGGCCGCTGGGGCTACCTGACGACTCCCTATCTCAGAATCAAAAATAAAAATGGCCTGGGGATGTAGCTCCGTGGGAAGCCCCGAGCTCAATCCCTCGGCCCCATGTGGCAGTCAGGCGTGACATACACCTGTCATCCGGCCGGGGGAGGCTAAGGCAGGGGGTGGCTGCGTGTGATAAGTCATCCTGAGGCAGAAGAATTTGCTGGGAGGTTGAGGACATCCTGGGCCACACAGTGAGTGCAGGACCGGCCTGGACTGCAGAGCAAGACCCTGTCAAAAAAAAGAAAAAATTGCCCAGTGGCCTGAGAAATGACGCTAGAGAAGTGACCCTCATCCTACCCAAGGTCAAGCAGAGGACGGTCCCCAGGGACAAGCTCCAGCCCTGCTGTCCTGGCTCAGCCTCTGAAGCGCACTGGAGCTGCAGCCTCGGGTTTCTCCATCTGTATAATGGGCTCACGGTCTCCCCAAGCACGGCCTAGAGGCTCAGAGACCATGCATCCTAAGGCTTTGCAGCCCAGCAGCACCAAAACAGTGCAAACATAAGACTTGATTGTTGTTTTTTTTTTTTTTTTTTTTTCTGCATTGGGGATTGAGCCCAGGGCCTTTTGCACTGAGCTACATCTCCAGTCCTTTAAAAAGAAATCTTTTTAAATATTTTATTAAAAGGTCTGTGTCAGCCATCCAAGCTGGGTGAGAACTGGAGGCGCTCCTGCCTCAGCCTCCCAAAATGCTGGAATTACAGGGCTGCACCACAGGCTCCAGCTTCATTATATTTTTGCATATCAGCCGCGACTATGGGGCGGAGGCACCTGGCACACTCCAGCACACATCAGGCACTCAGTAAGTGCACAGGTAAGAGCGCCTGGCAGAAAGCCATGCCCGGCTCTGAGCCTCAGTTTCCACTCCCACACAGTGGTGGGGCCTTCTCCCCACCTGGGAGAGCAGCCAGGGCGGCCCCCCAGGACTGAGCACCGCGCCCCTGGGAGCCGTTTACAAGAATCTGTGCGGCTCCCCTCACCGCTGGGACCAGCCGGATAATCTAATCGCGTTTCCACGGCTGCGATCAATAACCCCGCGGCGGTGCCCAACGAGGCCCTTAAAGGGCCAGCAGCCTGCACAACACTGCGGAGGACGCTCCGCCTCCCCCAGACAGCAGGCTGGGCGCTGGGTACCTCTCACCCTCCCCTTATGGCTGTGTGTCCTGGGGAGCAGGACCTCTCTAAGCTGCAGGTGCCCTTATGCAGTGCACCACCTCCACTGTCCAGAGAGGGTGGGATACATACCCTGCACCTCTCACCCAAGAGCCCAGCCTTCCTCTTGGCCACTGGGTCCGCGTGAACACATTCAGGAAGGAACACCGGCCAGTGGGCACCCTGGTGTAGCTCTCCTGGAGAAGACCGCAGTGGCACAAGCCCTGAGTCCCCGCCCTCGGGAGGCTGAGGCAGGAGAATTGCAGTGAGCTTAAGGCCAGCCTGGTCTACATAGCTAAGACAGGCTAGACTACAGAGTGAAACCCTGTCTCCCTAAATTAAATAACGCAATCCATTGGGGGCCCCCTCCCAAATAGCAGGAGCTTTTACCTCTTTGTCCTTTGTTTCTAAATAAAGGTCTGTTCGACTTATTCTAATAAGAAAGAAAGGAACCATGATGGAATCTTCTAGAAGAAGCAATGGTGGGCTCTCCTAGAAGCAGTGATGGCTTATGAGCTATAATGGTGGAAACTCCTGGAAGAATGGTAGACGGCTTCAAAGATGTAGTGGTGGGAGCGTCTAGAAGCAGCGATGGTGGACCGCTCCAAAGCAGTCATGGAGGAATCTTAGAATCAGTAATGGCATCAGCTCAGCAGCTATGGTAGAATTTTCTAGAAGCAAGAAATAGTAGACTGCTCAGGAGATACAATGATGAAATCTTCTAGAAACAACTATGTCAGTCTATTCCGGAGATACTGTGGCCGAATCTTCTAGAAGCAGCGATGGTGGGCTTCTCAGCGTCTAATGTATCTGAGTCTTCTAGAAGCAAGGATGGCAGCTTGCTCAGGAGCCACAGTGCTGAGATCTTCCAGAAGCATCGAGGGTGACTGCTAGGACCCACAGGGCAGCTGCTTTCCGCACAGTGGGTGACCAGGCCTGGACCAGAGGGGCCGGCGGGGATGGAGGGAACCTGAGGCCCAGGGAGGCCACGTTCTCCTCGTGGGCCCAAGCCACTTCGCCTAGAGCTCTCCTGACCTCTGACCCCACTAAGCTGCCCCGGGGATCCCTGTCCAGCACACACAGGACACTCTAGCAAACCCAGGCTGACTCCACTTCCTTGTGGCCTTCCGGTCCAGGACTGGGGGTGAAGTCGATCAATGACATGGTGACCCCAGGCCACTGTTGCCTGGGAGATGGCCCCGGGGGCTGCCGGGCAGGGAGTGATGGAGGGACAGAGGGAGGGCGGGAATGTCACAAGAGGCTCCCAGTGGCTTCTCAGCTGTGCAGACCGGACTGCCACTGGGCTGTGGCCTACCCAAGGCCGCCTGCCCACCCCTGGAAGCTGTCCACCAGCCACTGAGGGGCTCCTACCTGCAGATCTGGCTTGCATCAGAGGCAGCAGACACCCACCTGGATTTGGGAGGGCTAGGAGGGGAGAGATCTCTGGTCCACTCATCCCCAGGAGACCAAACACAGCATCTTTAGAAGAGGGGCCAATGTTAGAGGACCCTGCAGGGTGAGTAGGAGTTTGCCAGGAATAGTAAAGGCAGCCCCTAGTCTGGCCCAAGAGTGGGAAGAAAGGACAGGTGGGAGCAGGAGGGCATCTGCTTGGCGGAAGGCAGAGTTGGAATCTCTGCCTGTGGCCAGCCCGCCGCCTTGGCCAGGCTGGCACAGCTGCGAATGGATTTCCTATAATGTCACTGCTGCCTCCTTCAGCCGGCTGGGCCTCTGAGCTGCTCACTAAGGGTGGGACTTGAGGGTACCACAGGGAACCCCAGGCACGGTCTTGCCTTGAGGGAGCCGCAGCTTCAGAGGGGAATGGGGGGCTGAGGCCAAAATTGGGGCATCGAAAACCAGACAGAGCAGAGGCAGTGCTAAGGAGCAGAGGTGACATGGGGGGAATCAAAGGTCCTGAGGTTGGATGTTTAGGGACAGCTGAGCTGGTGGCAGGAGCTGGGTACACAGGGCCTGAGGGCGCACTTCACAGAACACACGAACATGTGGCCACTAGCCAGTGCACATATCAACACCCTTGCACACGTCTTCACACATATCTGACCATCTGCATGTGGACACACAGACACTCCTGACGTACGCAGGCAGCTGTGCGTGCGCACCTGCAAACGAGACCAACTTAGGTGAAGGCGCCCCGTGTAGGGGCGCAAGGAGGACGACTGGCCCGCGTGGCGGCTGGAACACGCGTCGGGTGCACACCCGTGCTGTGCCCCCGCGGGGCTCGTGCACACGCAGGGAGAAGCCTGGCCCCGCCGCCGGACGCGCAGGTGCCCGAGCCGGTCCAAGCGCGCGTGCGCACAGCGCATGCCAGCCGCCGGGCCGATTTCTGGACGCTTCACGCCCCCTGGTGGACACAGGCCCCCCCTACACCCGCTTCTGACCGTGAGGGGCTGAGGGGGGCCAGTCCCGGCCTCCTCCCCCTCCCACGCAGGATCAGTGTGAGTGTCACGTAGGCTGGGGTGACAGACAGGTCAGGGTCAAGACCAGCGTCTGGAGATGCCAAAGGAAGGGCACCGGGAGCAGGAGTCGCCATTCGCCTCTGCCCTGCGCACGCCCGGACTGGGGGCTCGGGGAGTCAGCGCAGCGCTAAGTGGGGAACCCCCAGGCCGAGGCCTACCTGAGGCCACACCTCCCGCGCAAGGTGGACCAGGTGGGGTGCATGGGGTGTCCCCTACACCCCAGAAGACTCACGGGCTCACTCTAAAGGTACCACCAGAGGGCACCATGATCCGGAGCCAGCGCTTGGGAACCCCAGTACCCCCCAGTCATCCCCAGAACCATTGGGGTGTCGAGGGGCTGGGTGGTCCCTGAGCAACTGGCCCTCACGACTCTGTGCTTCAGGTCCCCCAGGGCTATGAAGGGCCATGGACTGACCCGTCCTGGGAGGGGGTGGCCCAGCACTCTGGGAGGCTGTGGCAGAATGACAGGTTTGAGCCCAGCCTGGGCAACTTGGGGAAACCTGTCTCAAAATAAAAAGGGCTGGGGATGTAGTTCACTGTGAAGGTCCAGAGTTTGATCTCCAATCCTGGGGGGAGGAGAGGGTCAATGAGGGTCGCACCATGTGCAAAGGCCCAGGGGTGGGGCCCATGCAGGCGAGCACAGCTGAAAGGCCCTCCTGAGCCAGACTGGATGGCAAGGGTTGGGGGGCAGCGTGGGGCTCCAGATTTTCACCCTGAACACAGGTGAGGTGGTGGGGTCCCTGTGGGACATGGAACCCCAAGATCTCAGCACAGATTCCAACCTCAAATTCTCAATTTTCTCTTCCAGAATTCTTATGGGATACCTGCTCGAGTTCCTCTCCTGACTGCTAGGCTGAGGGCTTTTCTTTTCTCTTGCTTTATTCATGAAAACTTTTGCTTGAAAGAAGAAATTTCTCATGACACAGGCACCTGGAGAAAATTCCAGAGTCCAGCTTCCATGGCAGGTGCCAAAAGAGACACCCCAAAATCACGAGTGGTGGATACAAGCTGGATGCGGTAGCATGGACCTGTCAACTCAGCAGTCTGGGAGGCTGAGGCAGGAGGATCTCAAGTTTGAACCCAGCCTAGGCAATTAAGCAAGATCCTGTCTCAAAATTAATAGTAAAAAAACAGGCTGGGGCCACAGCTCCATGATGAGAGCTCTTGCCTAGGAAGCGCCAGGTCCCGTGTTCAATCCCCAGCACAACGTACCAGCTGGTCATGGTGGCACACACCTGTCATACCAGCACTTGGGAGGCTGAGGCAGGAGGCTTGCCATGAGTTTGAGGCCACAAGTGGGATCCACCATGAGTTCAGGACCAGCTTGGGCTACAGAGCAAGATCCTGCCTCAAAAAAAAAAAAAAAAAAAAAGGTGAAAAAATAAATAGTGTAGCTCAGCGTGAAACACGGTGGCAGAGGCACCTTGAGCCCTGTGACCTCAAGAGGCCCCTGTGACTCCCCATGGTGTCTGCAGCTCCCAGAGCTGGAGGGACAGAAACCCTGGCCCTGGAGCCCCCTCCTTCATGCAGGTAGATTCTGGAGACACTGCACCTTTAAGATATTATAGCAGAATTAGGAGCTCTGCCTTGATTAATATGCAAAAATGCAAATCAGAAGGTGATTAAGCCTGCAGCCCCCAGGATGTTTCTAGATGATGGATTCTATTATCAGCCAGGTTTGAGGAGGCTGGCAAGCTGGTGGCAGGTAGAGAACGCAGGACGGAGCTCAGTGTGGTCCCCCAAGGGCCCACGTCCAGCAGGGCCTGGCAGGGACAGCGCCCAGACACAGGACAGGGGACCTGAAGGCCACAGAGGGGCAACTTGCTTAAGGTCCTGTGGCCTCAGGAAGGGCCCTTGGGTTCCAGGGGGGCCAAGGCCAGGAAGGGCCGGCCAGGAAAATGGAGAGAAGCCAAGAGGGCCAGGAGGGGATGGACAGAAAGCAGGGACAGAGCCAGCAATGGCAGGACGGAGACAGACAGACACTGAGAGAGGCAGAGCTGGGCCCAGATGCCAGCCTATAATCCCAGCCTGCAGGAGGCTCACAGGTTCAATGCCAGGGGTGGAAGCCTAGTTGTGTTTAGAGTGCTTTCTCAGCATGCAATTCCCCAGCACCACATAAAAAGTAGCCATGTGTGGTGGCTCATGCCTATGATCCCAGTACTCGGGAGGCTGAGGCAGGAGGATTGCTGTAAGCCTGAGGCCAGCCTGGACTACAGAGCCAGACCCTATCTGGAAGAAAAGAAAAAGGCGGGGTATGTAGCTGAGTGGACACCTCTGGGCTCAAGGATCCCCTCAATAATCTCCTCTTTCAAAGGGGGGGGGGGGGGTACAGTGGTTAAGCACTAAGACAAGCACTAAGTACCGGAGTTCGATTCCTCAGGACCACATAAAGCCGGGTGTGGTGACAGCTGCCTGTGATCCCAGCACTCGGGAGGCTGAGGCAGGAGGATTGCCGTGAGTCCGAGGCCAACCTGGGCTCCACAGTGAGTTCAGGACCAGCCTGGGCCACAAAGTGAGACCCAGTCTCAAGAAAAGAAAAAATAAAAAAATAAAAAAACACGGGAGAAACATGAAGACAGAGGAAGACAGAAATCAGAGAGGCAGACAGGGAGGCAGTGCCAGGCCCCGCCCACCCCAGCTCCATCTGGCCCAGGCCCAGCTGCCAGCTGCTGGGTCCCCTCCCCCATCCCAGCGTGGTGGGGGTGGGGCAGCACCCCAGCTGCCACTGCCACACACGCAGGCTGCAGCCCACTGGCGGGCCCCACCAGCTGCCCTGGGACCGTGCAGGGCCCGGGGACACTAAGGAAATGCCTCCCCTGAGCCCGGCTTCCAGGGCCCTCAGTGCAACACCTTGCTACTCAGTGTCCTCACCTGTTAAGTGAGGACCTGCACACACTGCCTGCCAGGCTAGGCCTGGGGCTCCCCTGCCCCCCTGCCTTCCTACCCCCCACCCCCCTCCCCCCTCCATCCCCCCCCCAAAGTGGCAGGGGGAAATAACAAAGCACAGCAGCAGTCCATCGGGCAGGAAGAAGAGCTCTCCCAGTTGAAGGATCCTCCCATGCAAAGGCCCTGAGGTTCATGCTCAAGGAAAAGTAAGGAGAAAGGAAAGGGAAAAGGTTGCCAAGGATAGGGTCACCAAGAAGAGGGCCTTCCCTGGCAAGTCAGAAGGGCCAGCCATGGGGCCTGGTGGTGCAGACCTGTCATCCCAGCCCTACGGGAGGCTGAGGCAGGAAGACTGCAAGTTCAAGCCCAGCCCAGGCTACTCGGTGACTAGTGAGATACTGTCTCAACTAAATATAAAATGATGCAGGGGCTGCTGCTCAGGACCGAGGCCTTGGGTTCAGTCGCAGGTCAGAAGGGAAGAAAGTGACAGGGCGAAGCTCAAGGTCCTAGCGAGCGCGAGGCCCTGAGTCTCATTCCCCAGAACCAAGTGAGCTGGGTATGGTGGTGCCCGCCTGTAATCCCAATACTCGAGGCTGAGGCAGGAGGATCATGAGTTTGAGCCCAGCCTGGGCAACTTAGAGACTTGGTGAGACCCTGTCTTAAAATTAAAACTAAACGTGGGCTGGGGCGTAGATCAGTGTGAGGGTGGCGGGTTCATTCTCAGCACCACAAAAATAAATAAAGGGAAAGAAGAGCGGAAGTGGCAGAGGGTCCCCGCAGGGTCCTGTGACCCAGGTCTCCCGCAGCCCTGGGGGGCCGTCCCGCCCTCCTGAAGGGGCTGCCCCGCCTCCCTCCCCAGTGCCCTGGCCTTCCCTGAGAGGGACTGCCTGTGACTTCCTGAATGAGGCTTTTGCCATCCTGGACTTCTTTCTCCATATATGTAAGAAAAAAAATTAGAAATGCTGGCTTAGGGGATGGGGGTGAGGCGGGGAGTGGGAAGCAGATAGGCTCACGCGCCCCAGCTCCTCGGGCTGACTGTGATTACGTCTCATCCCCAGCGCACGCTGACACGGACGAGGCCGCAGAGGCAGGCACACCTGTGCGCACACCTGTCATCACAGCTACTCAGGAGGCTGAGGCAGGAAGATTGTGGGTGCCGGGCCAGTGTGGACAGCTCAGCAAGCCCTTGTCTCCAAGTCAAAAAAGGGAGGTGCCAGGATGTAGCTCAAGGTACTGCCCTACCAGGTGGGGGGCGGGGAGGGGCGGGGGGGCGGGGGGAAAGGATTGGAAAGTCCTGGGTTCTACCACCAGTATCACAAGAGAAAAAAAGGTGCTGGATCATTCCAGTTTTCACTTCATAACACAGTTGCAGCTTTAATTATTTATTTACCTTTTTTTTTGAGACAGTCTCTCTCTGTATTCCAGGATGCTCCTGAACTCACTATTGGGCCCGGGCTGGCCTCAAATTTACAGCCATCCTCCTGCCTCAGCCTATGAGTCCTCAGATTCCAGGTGTGCACCACCGTGCCCGACTTTATGGGGTGCTAGGGAATCGAGCTCAGGGCCTTGCCCTTGATAGGCAAGGACTCTAACCGCTGTGCTGTTTCTCCAGCCCTGAAACTTTATTTTTAAAAAGCCTGAAATGCTGGCACACATCTGTCACCTCAGCACTGGAGGCCGAGGCTGGAGGATCACAGGCTTGAACCCAGCCTAGGCATCTCTCAAAATAAAAGTAGTAGCTCAGGGTGAAGGCCCTGAACTCCATCCCCAGTGGCAAAAAAAAAAAAAAAGAAAGAAAGAAAGAAGTAAGAACTGAAAGTCCCCCCCACACCCACGGCAGCCACCAACCCCCCGGGGCGTTTCCTCCTGTGCTTTTCAATACCAGCTTTTTCCTTTACAAAAACTTCACCCTGAAAATGGTGCCCTGGCTCCCAGCTTACAGTTCCCCTCAAAGAGTTTGCCCTGCACACAGATTTTGATTGGAACATACATGCAAACCCCAGCTGCTGAGTGGTCAGTGGCAGACCTGTCTGTGTGGCCACACGAGGCTCCCCACGCGTGCCCTTCTCCGGCTGGACATCTGGGTTTCCCCACGTATCTGCTTCCGTGAACCACGCTCTGAAGAACATTCCTGTTTGTGCTATTATTTGTGTTAAATTGTTAGGAATGGAGTCATGGTACAATTAAAGAGCAGTATAAGCCGGGCCTGGTGGCGCAGGCCGGTCATCCCAGCTCTAGGAGGCTGAGGCAGGAGGATCACAAGCTCAAGCCCAGCCTGGGTAACTCAGTGACTCAGGCAGACCCTGTTTCAAAATAAAAATGAAAAAGTGGGCAGGAGATGTAGCTCAGTGTGAGGGCCCCGGGTCTACAGGACTGGGAAAAAGAAAAAAGAAAGAAAGAAAGAAAGAAAGAAAGAAAGAAAGAAAGAAAGGAAAAGAAAAAGGAGAAGGGAATAGAGGAATGTCTTTATTATAATTATTATAATTAGCACTCATGGTGCTGGAGGAATGGCACAGCCTGTTACAAACGTGCCTGCCTTGCAAGCACAAGGCCCTTAGTTGATTCCCCAGCAGTAGGGAGGCTGAGGCAGGCAGACTGTCCCGAGTCCAAGGGCAGCCTGGGCTACCCAGTGAGTTCAGGACCAGCCTGGACTATAGAGCGAGACCTTGGCCCCCAAAAAAAGAGAGAGAAAAGTGGACTGGGGATATAGCTGAGTGTGACAGCCCTGGGCTCGCTCCACAGTATAGGAAGAAAGAAAGAAAGAAAAAATAAGAAAAAGAAAGAAAGAGAGAGAGAAAGAAAGAGAGAGAAAGAAAGAAAGAAAGAAAGAGGGAAGGAAGGAAAAAAGACTGGAGGCCGAGGCAGGAGGATTGGTGGGAGTTTTGGGCCAGTGTGGGCAACATTCACAGTGAGTTCAGGGCCAGCCTGGACTGCAGAATGAGACTCTGTCTTAAAGGAAAAGAGAGAGAGAGAGAGAGAGAGAGAAACAGAAAGAGCCTCTTTGCATATGTGTTCATTTGTATTTCTTTCATTATGAGTGAGTTTAAGTCTCTTTCCCTCTGTTTGTCCGCTGGTCACTTGTTACATGAATTCGTTGCTCAATTTTTCTTTTCTTTCCTCTTTTTTTTTGAGTCCCCTCTGTGGTCCACCCTGGTCTTGAGCTCACTACGGAGCCCAGGCTGACCTTGAACTCTGGTCCGCAATCCTGCCCCCGCCTCCTGAGTGCTGCAGTCACAGGTGTGCCAGACCCCGTGCTCGTGTGGCGCTGCTGCAGGGCCAGAATCAGGCTTGTCGGGCAGGCACACAGGGACCGGGCCCTGCCTCCAGCGCCCTCCTCTCTCTTTTTTCTAGGCAACGTGGAGACCCAGCTGAGCCTGCCTCAGCCTCCCAGCGTGCTGCAGGTACAGGCCCACGCCATCGTCCCCGGCTCGTTCTTTCTTTGCAGTACTGAGGATCAAAGCCAGTCGCGTACTACCACCGAGCTACAGATCCCTCTTCTTTTACTTCTTCTTTTGGGCGGATGGGGGCTTGCTCTGCAGTCCCAGGTCTGGCCTACTGAACCCAGGGCCTTGTGCTTGCGAAGCAAGTGTTCTAACCAATGTGTTATTCCTCCAGCCCTTTCCTGATGGCTTGAGGCTTTTTTTTTCTTATTGATATTTTAAGAACCCTTTGCCTATGAAGGACACAAAACTCCATCTCGCACAATGGTGCACGATTTCATTCTCCGCTGCCACTCTCACCTGGCTTCACCTTTGAGGCTGTTATAATTCAGAAGCCTTCAGTGTCCACGTCATCAAAATCAAAGGGATTGATTTTGGTTTATGACTCATTCCTGAAGAGGTCGAGAAAGTTACTTTGCTGTCTCTGCTGATCCCAGAAATACAGGGAGTTCAACCTAGCCCTGACTCCTCCCAGCCACCCCAGCCGCCCCCACCCCCCCGCCCCAGCCATTCGAAACCCTGGACACATGGGACAAGTTGGGGCTCAGGGACCTACAAGGAGGAGGAAGCAGGGCCCGCCTCCCTCTCTGGCCTCTGCAGTGACCCATTTGTGCAATTCATTTATTTTCTCTGCCCACATGAGCGAGGGCAGTTCCAGCCACACGCGGCTGAAACAGCCTCATTCCTCGGTCTCCCTCTCTGTGCAGTGGGCCCAGCCACAGCCCCCAGTAGACAGGCTGGCAAAGGAACCTCCAGAGTGGTTGGCACTGAAATTGCACCAGTTCCCAGGTGACTCCATCTCCTTCATACCCTGGCGTGGCGGCACACACTTGTTCCCCTAACTCTCTGAGAGGCTGACACGGGAGGATCTCGAGGTCGAGCCCAGCCCGGGAAACTGAGCAACTGAGACAGACCCTGTCTCAAACCCACAAACTTCTACAAGGGCTGGGGGTGGCGCTCAGCGCGAGGCCCCAGGCTCCATCTCCAGCAAAATCAAAACAAAAGGACAACACGGGTGCCTGGCCTGCGGGTGGCCCGGGGCGCAGAGCCCGCCAGCTTCGTCAGCCATAAACTCTGGGCCTCCATTTCCCGACCCATAAAGTAGATGTCACTGCAGTTGCAACTCCTCGGGCCCACGTCACAGAAAGGGACGACGAGACGTGAATGTAGCTGACAGTGTCTAGTCCCCCTGGCACCACCTGCAGGAGGCCAAGGACCCCAGGGCATGGGAAGGGTAGCTCATCCCGAAGCTGCACAGCCACACCCAGTGGGGCCAGGAGGGGACCCAGACCCTCCTGCCAGCCTGTCCACAGGGAGGTCCCTGCCACACCTCGCCACCGGCCCATCCTCCAGCCATTCCCTGGGGCCTCTGGATCCTCACGTACTTATCCTGCAAGTGAGACAAGGAGGGGCTGGAGGACTGGCTCAGCAGTTAAAGTGCTGGCCTGGGAAGCCTAGGTCAAGCGCTAAGTACCCAAGTTCGATTCCCCAGCACGACATAGCAGGGCGTGGTGGCACACACCTGTAATCCCAGCACTTGGGAGGCTGAGGCAGGAGGATTGCTGTGAGTCCAAGGCCAGCGTGGGCTCCTTTGTGAGTTCAGGACCAGCCTGGGCCACAGAGAGAGACCCTGTCTTCCCACCCCCCCAAAAAAAAAGAGAGACTGGGAGAGAGAGAGGGGGGCAAGGGGAGATCCCTGTTTGGAGGCACATGTCTGTCATCCCAGCACTCTGGGTGGCTGAGGCAGGAGGATTACAAGCTCTAGCTCAGCCTGGGAAACTTAGCACCTTAGTGAGTCCATCTCAAGATCAAAACTGAAATATGGGCTTGGGACATAGCTCAGTGGGAGACCCTGGGCTCGGTCCCCAGCACCACACACACACCCACTCACGCACGCACGCACACAGAACAGAAAGGTAAGGAGGAGACCTGCTCCTGGGGTCCCCAATCTGGTATCAGTGATCAAAATGATAAAAAGACAAAATTTGTTGTTTGTTTTCTCAGACTGGAGATTGAACTTGGGCTTTCACACCGAGCTCCACCCCAGCCTTTCTCATGGTTTTATTGATTTACTTTTTTGAGACAGGGTCTTGCTCTGCGGCCCAGGCTGGTCCTGAACTCACTGGTGTAGCCCAGGCTGGCCTTGGACTCAGGACCATCCACCTGCCTCGGCCTCCTGAGTGCTGGGGTGACAGGCGTGCACCACCACAGTCGGCTTTATGTAGGGCTGGGGAATCGAACTCAGGTTCTTGTGCTTGATGTTAGGGCTGATGGGCCAGGGGCAGGAGGTCCTGGTCTGGCCTAGGTTGGCCTGGGGACATTTCCTGGAAAGCCAAAGAATGAGCAGAGACAGCCTGGGACAGAGATGGTCCCCTGGGAAGTGGGGACACCAAGGAGAGGGCAGGGCAGCAAGGCTGGCAGGTGGCAGCAGCCTCCGGGCACCAGAGAGCCACAGGTCACCATGTCCCGAGCAGCAAAGCCACCTCTCAGTGACAGGCTGGCTGAACAGGGATGGAGGAGGCAGCAGGGCCAGTTCCAGACATGCAGCCCAGGCTAGGGTAGAGACGGGGGCTGGTGGTACCCCGGTCCTCAGGACATTCCCCACCTCACCTCGAGACTTGGCCATTCCTGCCTCCCATTCCTTGGGGGTCCTGCCCTCAAGTCCTTGAGGCCTGAGTCCTGCCCTGGCTTGGCATTTGCCAGAGGAGGCTTTGTTTTCTCATCTGTAAACTGGGCCCCTTTGTGGCCAGGCCTGCTGACCCACACCTGTCATCCTAACAGTCTGGGAGGCTGAGGCAGGACAATCACAAGCTCAAGCCCAGCCAAGGAAACTTAAGTGACTTAGTGAGACGCTATTTTAAAATAAAAATTTAAAAAATGGGCTGGGCATATAGCTCGGTACAAAAGCCCTGGGTTGGGTCCCAAGTACCACAAAAATAAATAAAAATAAATAATGAGTCCCTTTCTGCCATCCCTGTGCCCATGTCACACTCATGCTGCTGTCATGTCCCCGAGATCTCTCTGCCTGGTCCCTCAGTAAGACCTGTTATCCCTTTAGTCCCCAAATGTCCCCTGAGGAAATTCCAGATCCTCAGCATGGTGAGGTGGCCCTGAACTCTGACCTCCTGGCCTTGGCATTCCAGGGCCAGCTGCCCTGATGCCTCAGGGTGTGAGTGCCCCGCCCAGCCTCAGGCAAGGGGACTCTGTGGCCACAGCCTCAGTTTCCCCATCGGGACAGTGGGATGATTTCTTCCATGCAGGTGCGAAGCTCCAGAGGGGTGAAGACCCCTGGGAAGAAGAAAAGGGGGACCCTACCTGATGCCACCCCACCCTTGCCACTGCGGGCAGAGGTCAGCAGGCTGCTGGGGGCGGTGTGGGGGTGGCGGACAATGCCCATGGGGGCCCATGGGAGGCACCCTGTTTGCACGGGTGGCCCGGAATGTGGCAGGACAAGCCCTGGGGCCCTGAGTCAGGAGCTAGGGCGGCTAGCCAGGAGGGAAGGGCTGTCCTGGCGGGCAGCACCAGCGCACAGTGGATGCACAGGCAGGTCAGGGGCCCGGGGAGAGGCCACCGGGCACCATGAGATCAGTTCTCCCTGCTCTGCTCCTGGTCTAGCCTTCAATTCTCCCTCAGATGTACCCCAAATCTACTTGCCTCAGCACCCCCAGGGCTCTGTCCTTCATACCCTAATCCCTACTTCCTTCTGCCTTCCCCTCCCAGGGATCTTGGCCCAGTATGAACCAGGTTACATCCTCCCCTCCTCAAGCACCCACCAGGACTCCTACTGAAACCTCTGCAGTGGGAGGTTAGAGGCTGGGTCTCCTGGAACCCTCAGAGCCTTCTGTCCCACTTGCCGGCCCAAGTCTGGGGTGAAAGGACAGCAGTCATCAGAGTCCCCCTCCCCGGCCCACCTGCTTTCTCACTGCAGTACTCTGGATAGACCCCAGAGCCTTCACACTGGGCTACATTCCCCAGCCCATTTTTTATTTTTGATTTTGAGGCAAGGTCTCACTAAGTCCCTACACTGCGCAGGTTGGGCTCAAACCTGCCATCGCCCTGCCTCAGCCTCCGCAGCCATCAAGCCCAGCCAACTTCCATCCCTCTTACAGTTTGGCCATAAGTACCAGTAAGTCAGAACTCACTGCGGAAGCTTTTGACCAGGTCTTGGGGACATGTGGTAGTGCCAGCCCTTATCTTTTTTTTTTTTTTTTAAAGACAAGGTCTCACTCTGTAGCCCAGGCTGGCCTCTAACTCACAACCATCCTCCTGCCTCAGCCTCTGAGTGCTGGGATTACAGAGGTGTGCCATCCTGCCCAGTTTACGCGGTGCTGGGGAGTCGAACCCAGCGCCTTGCACTTGCTAGGCATGCGCTGTAACCGCTGAGCTCCACCTGCCCGGTCTTTGTCAAGTGTCTGTTTTTGTGTGCACCGTGAGCATGTGGCTGAGAGTCCGCAGCAGGAGTGGGGGTGGGGGGGACACACCCTGATGACCTGACTGCTGTCCTTTCACCCCAGACTTGGGCTTGCAAGTGGGACAGAAGTCTCTGAGGGTGCTGGAGAAGCACCCCTAGCCCACTCATCCTGGCCCAAGGTGACCTCAGCTGCCTCCTTCTGTTGGGGGAGGGTCCATCACAAGCCCCACCCATTCTCAGGAGGCTCCCGGGCCCAAGCCCACCCCCCGCCAGAGGCCAGGCAATGAATGAGTGGGCCTCAGCCCCAGGTGGGGATGATTACAGAACACCTGGGCATACGGGCCTAGGTCCTCCAGTCTGGAGGGAAGGGGAAAGCCCCCTCGGTGTGGTGGGACAGGCCTGTCATGGCAGCTTTCTGGGAGGCTGAGGCCAGCCCAACCTGAGCCACTTACTGATTTAGGAAAATCTATGTCAAAATCAAAAACCAAAAGAAACTGGGCCCAGCGACACAGGCCTGTTATCCCAACACTCTGGGAGGCTGAGGCAGGAAGGTTTCAAGTTCTAGCAGAGACTGGGCAACTTAATGACTTAGTGAAACTCTGTCTCAAAATGAAAAACAAACAGTGCCAGGGATGTAGCTCAGTGTGGGAGCCCTGGGCTCCATCTCCAGCACTGCTCAGCAAGACACAGACGCCCCAACCGGGCAGCACCCCATCCTGTGGTCTGCTCAGCTGAGCACCGGCTGCTCCTCCCTCCCCTCCCTGCTTTTGAACAGCAAAGAGAAACAGGTGGAGTGGGGGGGATGCTCACACCCCAGGAGACCTCAAAGAGACCCGCTCGGGGATAAATGAAAGCGGAAGTCATAAATCCAACGCCAAGGTCCCTCTGAGAACCACGCCAGCCTGTCTCCCTGGCGAGGCGGTGTTCTGGAAGCTTCTGCCACCTTCTTCTGCCGCTCCTGCCTGCCCTTCCCCATTTCCCTGGTAGGAGTGCAGCCTCATGGTTCAGCCTTTCTACCTGCAATGGGAGAAGGTGCCCAGGCCCAGGGCCACTGGGCACAGAGCAGGAAAGGACTCAGGCAGCAGGTGGAGAGGCTCCCGGCTCCAGAGGAGAACAAAGGCCACAGTCAGGCAGGCGGGGGCGGGCTGCCGTGGGCCGCACTCCAGGGGCCCTGGCACCAGCCGCTGGTGTGGCCTGTCTCCATGCCAGGGCACACCCAGGCCTTGGGGCTGGGCAGAGGTAGCGGAGAAGCAGGGGCCCCCCACGGGCTGTTCCACCCACCCAGTGACTCAGCCCCCAACATGGGGCTCCCGGGAAAGACAATGGTGGCTTGTTGGCCGCTAGGAAGGAAAGCTAGCACGTGTGAGTCCCAGGGGTAGACCAGGTTCTGGGGGCTGGGGAGGTGTGTGAGGTCTCAGAACTCAGTGTTCTCATCTGTACGATGGATCCAACCACGGGTATGAGGGTCTCAGGCAACACGAGTCTGAAGTGTGGAGGGAGAGGTCTTCAGTGGCTCCTGTGGGAGGGAGAGACTGGGATGGAGCTGGGCCTTCACGCTTAGCTACATCCCCGAATCATTTTATCTAGTTAGTTAGATAGCTATTGATTTTTTTTTTTTTTTTTTTTTTTTTGAGGCAGGTGCGTCCTAAACTCACTGTGAAGTCCTGGTTGGCCTTGGACTCATGGTAATCCTCCTGCCTCAGCCACTGGGACACTGGGATCACAGGTGTGCGCCACCATGCCCAGTTTACGTGGTGCTGGGGAATCGAACTCAGCTTTACGCTTGCTAGGCAAGCTCTCTAACCGCTGTATTATTCCTCCAGCCCTCATTTTTATTTTCGATTTTGACACAGGATCTCACTAAATTGTTAAGTTGCCCATGCTGAGCTCCAAATTTATAATCCTCCTGCTTCAGCCTCCCAGGATACCAGAATGAGAGGCCTGCACCACAGGGCCGGTTTCGATGGCTTTTCTTATCTTGGAGGACGGCCACTGGGTGTCCCAACACCCAGCACATGGCATGGTACACTGTTGGAGCTCAATAGTGGGTCTCTTGTAGATGGTTTCTCCTCTTCCCTGACAGTAACCAAAAGGCCACCCAGGAATGGTGGCCAGACTCTATGGCCTCTACTGCGTGAGTCTGTATTCCCAGAGACCTCAGTGCCAGCCCTGGCCAGACAACCTTACAGGGATGGAGTCAGAGCTGGGATGTGGAGAAGGACTGGTGGCTAGGGAGACAGGGATGGGACAGAAGCTGCTCAGGGGATCCCTGGTTCAGAGATCCAGCTTCCTCATTGGAGAGACACCCTCAGATAAGCACAAAGTACAAAGTGTGATCTCACATACCATGGCTGCAATATTCCATTTTCCTGATGGGGAAACTGAAGTCCAGAAAGTAGTAAGGACTTGCTTGGTGAGGAGGAATGTAGGATTGGCACTTGGACACACTCAAATCCACATCCCTCTCCCAAAACCTCAGATGTGGGGAGACTTGCTGGGCCAGAGGCTTTAGATTGAGGGTGAGCCCAGCAGAGAAGAGGGGTCTTGTGGCTCACTTAGGTGTCTACTGTGTCCTGCCCCCCCACCTTTTTCTTTTTATGGTCCTGGGGATTGAACCCAGGGCGTTCACACTGAGTATGTCCCAGCACTTTTTGATTTTGAGGCAAGGTATCACTAAGTCACTAATTTGCCCATGCTAGGTTTGAACCTACAGCCTCCTGCCTCAGTTTCCCAGAGTGCTGGAATCACAGGCACATGCCACCATGCCTGGTGGAACCCACTTTTGTTCTTTTCATTGGGCCCTGAGCCCTGAGCTGGGGGTGATAAGGAATGTTGATAGGCTGGGGAGCACGAAATGGGGTGGGAAAAAGTTTCAGGTAGAAGGCATAACACAGGCAAAGGCCCAGGGGTGAGGATCAACTTGGCAGGTTCTGGCTAATTTTTTTGTTTGGTTCGGTTTGGGTTTTACTAAGGATTGTTCCCAAGGCCTTCGCTGAGCTTTTTTATTTTTGATTTTGAGACACGGTTCCACTACGTCGCCCAGAGAAGGACTCTTGACTTCTTTGGGGACCCCCCCCCCCCCATGAGCATTAGGTTCACCTTTCTTATTATTCTGATTCCGTAGGGTCTATGGCCCATTCAATGGCTAGAGAAGCGGGGAAATGGACACAGACTACCGAGAATCAGAAAAACTCCACCAGGTCTTGGTTCTGTCCTATCAGATCTAAATTCCACTTTACACACGAGGAAACAATCAGATTAAGCAAAGGCACATCACAGGTTCCCCGAGGGGCTCTCTCTCCTCTAAACGAAGTGAGCCTCGGTTTCCCCACCAGCAAAAATGGATCTGATGTTACCTCCTAGCCTAGACGCCCGTTCTCAACACTCAGCACCCAGAGCTAGGTCTAGAAACTCAGATACGACCTAACCAAAACGGCCGCCCGGGCGCCCACACCAAACTGAAAATAAAAGCCCAGCATCTACCCCACCGCATCTCGCGGCCTCTCACTCCGAGGGTCCCGCCTCTGCCGTGGGCGGGAACGGAGTGGGGCGGGGATTTACCACGAATGGCCGAAAGGCCCATCAATCAGATTTTTTGCCCCGCCCTGGTTGGCCATTGCCGCTCTAACTTATCTTTCAATCACAAGGTTCTTCCCACCTGCGTCATGGTTTATGTGCTCAGTCAAGGTGCGCCTCCGCGAATAAAGATAGTCCCAGCCTAGTCCCTGTGCTACGGCCCATAGATCTCTCCTGCGCGCGCCCACCCACAGACATCGGGCCCCGCGGATCTGCAGGTTCCTCCTGCGAGTTATCGACGACTAAGGCGCGAAAACGGAGCCTGAACCGCTCACGGCCGCGCGGACGTGGCGGAGGGATTCGTGCCACACAACCAGGCGGGGCGCGGCAGTAGGGGCGGGGCTTTGGGGCGGGGCCTTAATGGGGCGGGGCTGACGCGGCGGCGCGGGGCGGGGGGGGCGGAACATGTCTCCCGCCGCAGGAAGATGAGGCACAGGCGGAGGCCACGGGCGTAGCGGGCCGGAGCGGAGCCGGACCCGACGCGGGCGGCGGGGACCGCACGCCGCTGCCCCGACACCTTGGCCAGCCGCGTAGGGGTGAACGACACGGCGGGTGGAAGTTGGGGGGATCTGAGCCACGCGTGACGCCGCCGCCCACGCGCGACCCTCGGGGACCCGACCGCGACGCCCCTTTGTCCGGGGGGGGACCCCGTTCATGCCGCCACCTCCCGTGCGCCGCGTGCCGGTCCGCGCCGAGCAGGTAAAGACGCAGGCACCCCCGCGCCCGCGGGCTAGGGCAGCAGGGAGGGCGTGCGCGGCGGCGCGGGGGGAGGGGACGCGCCTGGGGACCCCCGGCGCTTTGTGCCAAGTTGACCCGGGGTCCCTAGAGGACCTCGCGAGGAGGAGCCGAAGTTCGGGCCGGGGTTCCGGGGGGGCGGGCGTCCCGCGGGCCGGCCGGGGGCATTGTTCTCCAACTTTCCGCGCCGGAGGGGGGCGGCCGACGTGGAGAGGGGCCCGCGCCGCCCCCCGCCGCCTGCACTTGGGAAACTTTGCACGGTCCCAGGGACGGCGTCCTGGGGGCGCCCGACGGGGTCTCCCAACTTCGGCAACGGGCCTCCTCCCAAGTTCCAGGGTCCCCGGGGTGCCCCTTCCCCTGGGAGGAGCCGGGCCCCAGGCTGGAGTTTGGAGGGGGAGCGGGGGAGGGAGGGCAGGAGGGAGGAGAGTCCTTTTGTCTGCGCGGGGAAGGTGTCGCCGCGAGCTCCGCGGGCGCAGGGTGAAGGGCCGGGGCTGGGGGGGCCCGGGGCGGGAACATCTGCTCCGCGTTAATGCGGGGCGAGGCGGTGGCGCGGGGTCGGGGACAACCGCGGTGGCGCGGCGAGCTTCAAAGGGCTCCCGGGACGCACCGGCTGCGCAGGGGATAGGCGGGTCCCTAAGCCTCCCCCCTTCACCCCGAATAAAGGACGTCTTAAGGTGCCCCTCCCCAAAGTGGCTTCAAACAGGACTCAGAAGTCTGTTTCCAGCCCCCCAAAAGTCCGTCCTTGCTGGACCCCCGAAATCTTTCCCCTCTTCTCTAAAACCTGTTTCAGCCTCCCTCTCCAAGTCCGCCTGAAAATCGGTTTGAACTACCCCACAAAAAAGTGCGGTTTCGTACAACTCAAAAAAAAGTCAGTTTCACACGCCCTCCAACAAGGCCAAAAAAGAAAAAAAAAGTAGCGGGGTGGGGGGGAGGGAGTTCGTCGGGACGCCCGTTTCACACCCCGGTGTCTGAGTTGGCAAACAAAGAGGGGGGTTCCTCCGCTCTTGAAGTTGGGTCTCCCTCGCCCTCGGAACCCCCTCCCCTCCCCCAGTCTCTGCGGTTTCTCTGGCCGCCCCCGCTTGGGGAGGCCTGGAAAAAGTTATTTGGGAGAGAGGCCTTGCTCGGATCCCTTTCCTATGGTGGGATGGGGCTCGGCAGGTGGATCTCCCCCCCTTCCATGCTAGGATAGAGCCCCAAGGGACCACATGCGGGGCAGCCCCAATCTTGGGACCCCTCCCCCCACCAGGGGCAGGAGGCCTGGGATGTTTTTAAAGTTGCATAAAAATAATTCCCGGATACATTGTGACAATAAAGCAACCTTGGGTTTTTTTTTTTCTTTTCTCAAATTCTTTTGGGGTTTTTATGGGGGGGCAGTGAGCAGGAGGGGAAGGGGGAAAAGAAGCCCCCCTCAATTTAAATTGTGTATCTGGGGGTCAGGGGCATTTCGGGGCATTGACTTCTGGATTCCCCCCTCCTGCTTTGGATTTGGGGTGATCAGGCCTTCAGCATGGTAAGACAGCTGCTGGTGGGGGATCCCACCAAACTTTCTCTGGGACAGAGCCTGGGCCAGCCCACTCCCTCTAGGGGTGGTTAGAAATGAGAGATTGTAGGGTTGGGTCCAGTTAATTTTTGTTTGTTTTTGCTTTGTTTTAATTTTTTGGTACTAGGGATGGAGCCGAGGGCGGTCTCTCTGAGTTACATCTCTAACTGTATGTTTAATTTTTGAGACAAGTTCTTAGTAAGTTGCCCATGGTGGGCTTAAACTTTGATCCTCCTCCCTCAGCCTCCCAGGGTGTTGTAGTGACAGACCTGAGCCCACTGGTGCAGATTAAACTGTATAATCTGACTTGTTGAAAGTCACAAAGGGAATAGAAAAAATATACGTTCTCACACCCACCCACCCATTGTTCAGATTCCCGGTGGGTTTGAGGAGAAGGGGTTCCCTGGGACCTCACAGCTGCCCTGCCCCCACCACCCCACCCCCAGGTCTGGAAGGGACTCAGTTTGACACAGGGCCCCTCCCCCCAGGCTTGAGTTAGGATCTAGGTGTGCTTTGGTCCTCTCACCTTTCTGCTGCCAAGAGCACTCAAGTCTGTCTTCTGCCCCCATGTTTGTCTGTGTGTCTGTCTGTGTTCCTCCCCCTGTGCCTGCTGTGTCCCTTCCTGTCCCCTTGCAGGACTGTCTCTAGGCCTGGGACGCCTGCCCTGATTGCTGCCAAAGGATGAGCCAGCCACAGAGGATGGCGCCCGTGGGCACAGACAAGGAGCTCAGCGACCTCCTAGACTTCAGCATGGTGAGCGGGGCTGGCCTGCCTGCAGCCCACCTCAGCTGGCCCTCCATGCCCTCCACTCTCAGCTTCACGGGCCATTTCCTTTTCTTTCTTGTGCACGGGCGATTGAGCTAGGGGCCTTTACTCTGAGCTCCCTTCATCTCCAGCTCTGTCTGTGTTATTTTTTATCTTCCTAAATTGTCCAGGCTGGGCTTAAACTTGAAATCCTCCTGCCTCAGCCTCCCAGAATGCTGAGAAGGTGGGCATATACCACCATACCTACCACACCTACCACTTTTTTTTTTTTAATTGCAGTATTGTGGATAAACTGTCCACTGAACTACACCTGTTCAGCATATATCCGGAGCACCCCTGGGGGATATTGGAGCCCCAGCTTTTATGAATAGTCAGACCTGCAGTAGGGCTGGGGGAAGCAGAGTACTACCATTACAGCAGGTGCACTGCCCCAGCCCACCACTTTACAGATGGAGAAAGCAAAGCTTTGAGATGAGCTTGGAGGGCTGCCTGGGGCCCCTAGCTTTTCTGTGATGGGATAACGACTCAAGAAAGCTTACCCCCAGGTCTGGCTTGGCTGCAGGAGCTTGCCACATGTAGAATGTCCCTGGGCAGGGTCTCTTGCTGTGTCCCTGAAGGGAAAGAGTAGTGAGGAGGCCCCTGACCCCAAGCTAACCTTTGAAGGGGCACCCTCGGTGAGGGGGCCGCAGCTTCTGGCCTCCCAGTGCGCCCAGCCCCTGTGGGCAGGAGCCACAGGAGGTAAAGCTGGTCCCACAGTGCTTCCCACACCATGGTGAGTGTGACTCACGAGCTGTGTGCAAGAAAGGGTGCTGGGCCTGGTGGCACAGATCTCTCTCTGATCCCAGTACTTTGGTAGGCTGAGGCGGGAGGATTACAAGTTCGAGTCCAGCCTGGGTAACTTGGTGACTTGCTGAGACCCTGTCTCAAAGTAGTAGTTAAGAAATAGGCTGGAGATACAGTTCATTGTGAAGGCCCTGGGCTCCATTCCCCACTGTCTTGGGGGTTGCCCTCAGCACACCAGCCCTGTAGACAGTCGTGGATGATCCCTGATGGTGGGAAGCAGGTGCCCTGAGAGAGGCCGGGTGGCTCCCTGTACTTCACAAATGCTCCCATCTGTCCTTGCGTGGCCCGTTTGCTAGCTCTGCAGCCGGCTGCCTGGAGGTGCTGGCTCCCAGAGCTCCCTCAGCTCTGACACGTGAAGTGAGGCTACGAGCCTGGAGCGCTGTGGGATGCTGGGGGCCAGCGGGCATCTTGGAGGCCCTAGTTTTACCCATCCATGCAGTGGGACCTCTCGTAGGCGTGTGAGGGCAGTCAGCATTTCCTCCCTAAAAGCCAAGAAAGGGGGGGTTTCCTTCTAATTTGGGTGCGGGTTCCTTAGGTCCCAACCTATGCGACCCGCAACAGCCTTTTTGGTGTGAAACGGCTTGGGGGCACTTTCGGTCTGAGTGGAGCCCTCCTGTCTCCCCCTCTATCCAAAGCCCAGGCCCATCAAGAACAAAAGTCCTCAAAGCTAAGCCCCAGAAAAACACAGCCTGGGGATGGGTGGCCGCTGCTCCCGAAGGGCTGCCCCGATGTGTTTGAGCCCCATTTTATTTTTGCCTTCCCGGCTGAGTAAGCCAAGGTGCCGGGCAGTTGTTTTTTTGTTAAACTGACAGGTCACAGCCTATTGGGCTGGAACAGAGTGTCACAGAGGACACAGTTGAGCCCCGCAGCCGCCCCCACCCTGGCAGCCGAGGCCATGTGTCCGCCTCCTGCTTGTGTTCACAGGGTCCTGTGTCTCCTCCAGTCACTGAGTAGAGCCTGGGGCCTGTTGTTCAGAAGGGAAACTGAGGTCAGGATGGGATCCTGGCTCCTGGGGTAGTCCCTCCTTGGTGGTGGAAGGAGAAGTTTCAAAGCATCTCATGTGATCAGAGCCCAGAGTCCGTTTCACAGAAGAGGAAACTGAGGCTCTGGGAGCATGGGGGCGGATCCTGCTGATCACGAGGCAGGCAGGGCCCACAGGACACGGCCCAGTGCCCCTGGGGCAAGCGCCAGGTCAGCATAGCTGCTGCCACCCCAGAAAACAACAGATAGGAAGGGCATTAACTGCTGGCATGGGGCACACTGAGAGGCTGAGGCAGGAAGATCACAAATTTAAGCCCAGCCTGGGCAGTTTAGCCACTTAGCAAGACCCTGTTGCAAAATTAAATGGCCTGGGGGTATAGCTCCATGTGAAGACCCTGGGCTTGATCTATAATAAACCCCCCAAAAAAAGAGAGAAAGGAGATTAACTCTCTTCCTCAGGATGCCTCATGCCTGACCTTCCTCTCATCAGACCTTGGTTCCCCCAGTGGGAGCTGCACTCTTCTTTAGAGAAGGGCAGGGTAGTGAGGAGGGGGCTGGCATGGGGATTTGACACGTGGACACGGTAGAGCCTGTTACAGGAGACAGGACCAGAGAACCCAGGCTTCAGCATACATGCCTCAGGGTGGGCCTCGGTTTCTCCTTCTGTACAGTAGGGAGGGGGGACAGGACCCTTAATCCTGGCCATTAATACTGGGCCTTACCCCAGCTGGCTGTGGGTCCAGTTTGTCCCTAGCCGCCCAGCCCTCAATTCCAGCCTGCCTTCTTCGCAGCCCGCCTGGGCAGGGAGGGAGGGAGCTGGTCAGCCTGTCTTTCCAGTGGATGCTTAGCAGTTCTGGTCTGTTCTTTGTTCTTTAAGACACTGTCTCGCTCTATAGCCCAGGCCTATAGCCCAGGCCGGTCTCAAATCCTCCTGCCTCAGCCTCCTGAGTGCTGGGACTATAGGTGTGTGCCACTGCGCTTGGTTTATATGATGGTGGAAAATTGAACCCAGGGCCTTGCACAGGCATAGGCAAGGGCTATAAACACTGGGAATGCCCTCAGCACCCTCTCGCCGCCCCCCCCCCCCCCGCCTTCTTTTGGTATAGATATCCAGCCCACAGCTTTTTCACTGAGTTAAATCACCAGCCCTTTATTTATTTATTTATTTATTTTTGAGTCAGAGTCTCACTCTAGTTCAGGCTTGTCCTGAACTCACTATGGAGCCCAAGCTGGTCTTAGACTCATGGCAATCCTTCTACCTCAGCCTCTTGATTACTGGGATTACAGGCATGCGCCACTTCGACCAGCTCATGTGGAGCTGGGGAATTGAACTCAGATACTTAGATCTTGACTTAGCGCTTGCTAGGCAAGTAGTTCTTTAACCACTGAGCCATTCCTCCGGCCTCCTATTTTTTGGTTTTGAGGCAGTGTCTCTCCAAGTTTCTCAGGCTGGGCTTGAACTTGTTATCCTCCTGCCTCAGCCTCCCAGAATACTGGGATCACAGGCCTTTGCTACTGGGCCCAACTAATTCCACTAAGCTCCTTAACCTTTTGGGGTTTAGGTCCAGTTTGGAGGGAGTAGGAAGGGTGACAGGCCCCACCCTTGGCATCTAGGAGGGATACAAGCAGAATGTGACTCCATCCCATCCAGGCCTCAGTTTCCCCTTCTAATAGGCAGCCCACACCTGCCCTTGTTAGGGCGTGACATGAGCATAGCGTCCTCACAGCACCCATTGGACCCGGGTCACCCTGTCCCTGGTGCCACAGCCCCTAGGACACTGGGCGGGGGCTTGAAGGTCCCTAGCCACACCTACCTGTTGAGTTAGCATTTGTTTTCTAATCTGATAGGGAAGGAAAATTTTGTCACCCTCTTAGAAAATGTAAGTTGTGCCCTCTGCCCCCAGCGCAACAAAGTCAGCAGGAGCAGTGGGTTTGTTTATTTCAGGCGCTAGGGGTTGAGCCCAGGGCCTTCACATAAGGCTTCACTCACTGCTCCTCCTCCCTCCCTCCCTTAAATATATCGATTTGTGACTGTCTTGCTAAGTCACCAAGCTTCCAGGCTGGACTCATGCTCCAGATCCTCCTGCCGCAGTCTTCCACAGGCAGCGCTGGGATGACAGCCAGGTACCACCATGCCTGCCTTTTTTTCCTTCTCTGTTTCTTTTATTTGCTGAGGATGGAAACAAGGGTCTGAACATGCTTTGCAGGTACTCAGCACTGAGCCACACCCCTAGTACCCTCCCCCCAACACAGTTTCTCATTTTTTGTATTTTTGCAGTGCTGAGGTTTGCGCCTGAGGCCTTTGCTTTGTGCTGCGTCCCCAGTTCTTTATTTGAGACAGGATCTCCCTAAATTGTTGAGTTGCCCAGGCTAAGCTGCAGCTTAAATCCTCTTGCCTCAGCCTCCCCGAGTGCTGGGATTGCATGGCTGCTTCTCCAGGCCCGCCTTCCCAGGGTTTTGAGTCATGCTGGGCACTGGCCCTGGGAGCATGGGCCTGGTACCTGGATCCTTTCCGTGCAGCAGGGATTTCCGTGCCATCCGCTGTCTGTTTTTTGGGTTCCCCTACTGCGCCCCAGCTCTGTGGACTGCTAGCCTTGGGCTGTCTGGGCCTCGTTGGGTTGAGACTCCTGCCAGAGCCTAGTCCCTGGTACCCTGGGCTCTTGCCTTCCCTGGGCCCTGGAGGAGCCCAGAATTGTGAGTTTAGTCTGGGCTCACCACTGTGCCTCTCTGCCCCACAGATGTTCCCTCTGCCGGCCACCAGTGGGAAGGGCCGGCCCACCTCTCTGGCTGGTGCGCAGTTCGGAGGTTCAGGTAGGACTGTGGTCCCCAGGGGTGTGTGGTCTGCACAGAGGCTGTGCTGAAGGCCTCCTGAGGACAGGAGGGAATGCAGACTAGCACTGGGGGGACAGGAAGCCCCTGGGTGGCTGGGGATGGGTGCTCTTTGGGTCAGATGGCACATGCCTGTAATCCCAACACTCTGGGAGGCTGAGGATTACAAACTTGAAGCCGAGGCTGGGCAACTTAGTGAGACCCTGTCTCAAAATAAAAGCACACATAAAGTGAATAATTGAGTGAATAACACCAGTAGCAAAAGTGACATGTAAAGGGCTTGGGGTATAGGTCAGAGGGAAGAGCCTGGCACAGGGGATCCTGTCCCACCTTGGCCAGGTACAAGGGGTGGGGCTTGCTCCTAGAATGAGGGCCCATGGGCCGGGGCCCAGCGCTCAGCTCGGGCATGGTGTCTGTCTGTCTGCAGGTGCCGCCTTCCTCAGCGGCCCCAGTCACGCCTGCCTTGCCCAGCTGCTATCTGGTTTTCAGCACTCAGAATGGAGCCTAGGGCCATTGCTCACACTGAGCGACTTCCCCTGCCCTTTATAATGTTTTATCCTAAGACAGGGTCTCACTAAAGGCCGAGTTGCAGGCTGGGCTTGAATTTACAGTCTTTTGACCTCAGCCTGCCCGAATGCTGGGAGTCCGTACATGCGCCACCACACCTGGCTCCCAGAGTCTTCTCACTAGGGGCCATGTCAGGCACTTACTGTGTGCAGAGCCTGGTACTATCATGACCTGCCGTCTGGGCGTGCCCAGCGCTGAGGGAGCCTCCTAGAATCTAGGACTTAGAACCTAAAGTGTGTCAGGCAGACGTGGCAAATCGACTACCTGGCTGTGGGTAGACCACAGGGATGAGAGCCGGAGGGGACAGAGGGGACAGAAAAACAGCAGGGTTTAGGACTATAACGGGGCTGGGGTGGGGCACTGAACTGGGTCCATGACAAGGAGGTGGCCCAAGGCCAGAGGAACAGTTTGTGCAAAGACCCTGAGGCAGCCCTGAAGGGTATAGAGAATCCAATGGGCAGGGAAGGTGGGCAGCTCATCTGTTCCCAGGCAGTAGGGAGTCACAGAGGGTGATAGGCATAGGCTGAGGGGCCCCTGGGAACACATGTTCCCGCTTGGATTAAGGTGTCTTGCGCCAGGTCCTTCCTCATGTCTGGGCTGGGATGTGAATTGTCATGTCTGAGCACACTAGAGGTCACTTGTGCATTCTGGTTGATGCAGTGGTGGTTGGGGGTAGGAACATAGCCCTCCACTCAAGGACCACAATGTCTCTGCCTCTCACTGATCTTCCCCTCTGGCTGAGGAAGTGGCCACATGCTGGCCAGACGCTCCCCAGGACATGGAAATCCCCACAGATACCCCATCACCCTGGATGTAGCCCCCCAGGAACCAGAGGGGATACTTCCTTCTGGGCCAGAGGGCCAGCCAGGAACTGTGGGGCTCTGCTGTCCCCTTTTCCCCCTCCTCAGCCCGTGGACAGCAGGGGCTGGTTGGTAGGGAGGAGAAGCACCTCCTTTCCCACGTCCCTCCCTGCTGCCTGGCATTTTTGTGGTACTGGGGATTGAGCCCAGGGTCTTTGCACTGAGCTATATTCCCAGCACATTTTCTATATTTATTTTGAGACAGGGTCTTGCTGAGTTACCCAGGCTGGGCTCAAACTTCTGACCCTCCTTCAGCCTTCCAGAATGCTGGGATGACAGACCTGTACCCCTGGCCATGCCTGGCTCTGTCCCTGGCACTTTTGCAGACCCCAAGTGGCCAAAGTCACAGTGCTCAGGTGCTAGGAATGCTTCTTAGAAACACCACTATGTGGCCCTGGCTCTCCTAGACACCTGGCACAGCACCACTGGGGACCCTGTGAGCCTGTGTGGATTGCTACTGCTGGCTTTTGTGTGCCCCCATCCTACCCCTGGGCTTGCCGCATCTCTCCTGCCTGCCCCCAGCTCACCATGGGGCTGATGCAGGCTGTTGGGTGAGGTTTCTTACCCTGGAGGGACAGCACAAACAGGAGCATGGCACGTGTGGGAGCGTGGACCCTGTGGCCGGAGGGTCTGCTTCCCTGGTGCTGTGTCTCCTGCCAGAGGACAGTAGGAACCGAGGTACCCCTGTCTCCAGAGGAGGGTCCACCCCATGCCGATAGGGTTCAGTGGAGCCCCAGGTAGAACATGGAGGTATATGTGTCAGGGTCCCCAACCTGCCCGAGAGAGAAGCCAAGAGCCACAGAGCTGGGTGGCCCTTGGGGTCCCCAGGCTGATTTCAAGTCCTGCCATCCTAGAGCCCAGGAACTTGGATATCCCAAGGGAGGTGGGCACAGACAATGGGCTCCTCAGAGATTTAAAAAAATGGTGGGCTTTTATGAATCACAAGACCTTAATCTTCTGAGCCCCCTTGGGATTTGATCAACTTATTTCTGACTAAAGTTTTTTTTTGAGACAGGGTCTCGCTCTGTAGCCCAGGTTGGTCCTGAAAGTTCTGACTTCAGACTCAGGACAATCCTCCTGCCTCAGCCTCCCAAGTGCTGGGATTACAGGCGTGTGCCACCATACCTAGCTCTTATGTGGTGCTGGGGAATCAAACTCAAGGCCTTGCGCTTGCAAGAAAAGCGCATTAACCACTGTGCCGTGCCTCCAGCGCCTGGCTGAAGTCTTGAATTGCTGTGGCAGCTGGGCTCAGCAGTACAGACCTGTCATCCCAGCCTTCTGGGAGGCTGAAGCAGGAGGATAACAGGCCCTAGCCCAGCCTGGGTGACCTGTCAGGTTAGCAAGATCCTGTCTGAAAATCAAAAATAAAACTGAGCTCGGTCCCTAATGCTGCCCCCTCCCCATTTTAATAACAAAATGATTAGTAGAGCCAGAGATGCAGGCAAGGGGGGTTCCTGCCCTCTCTCCCCCCACCTACCCCTGGCCCCTGGGCGCATCCCTCCTTGGCTGCTGAGCTGAAGCTGGAGGCTGCCAAGCTGGTACGGGGTTGGGGAGGACCGTAAGGGCGTGTCCCAGGGTAGAGCCCCGTGACCACGCTGCCTGCCCTGGGTGGCATCCACTCCGCTGCTCCTGGCTAGGCCGCTGTCCGCGCCCATCTCTGCCGTATCAGCAGGACCATGTGGCCTTGTGCTCAGTGTGATTCCCACGAGACCCTCTGAGCGTCGCTAGCTCGATCCATTTTTTGGTGTCTTTGTACTAGGTGTTGGAAGTGACTCACGCACAGGTTGATTTCTGCAGTACTGGGGATGGAACCCAGGGCCTTTGTGCTGAGCTGTATTCCTAGATCTGCTGTCTTGTTCTGGTTTTATCCTGAGCCAGGATCTTGTTCGGTTGCCCACGCTGAGTATGCACTTGGGATTCTCCTGCGTCCACTTGTCAGTTCTGGGATGACAGGCCTGTGCCTCCACAGGCTGGTCTTGAGCTCACTGTGTGGCCCAGGCTGGTCTCCAACACGCGTTGGTCCTCCCGCCTCAGCTTCCACCACCACCCGCAATTTAGGTGGTGCTGGAGAATCAAACCCAGGCCCTGCCCTTGCTAGGCATGCACTTTACCCCCAGCCCTCTGCCAACCCCAGCGTAAGAACAACTTGCTGGTTGTGGGGTTGGAGACCTGTCGTTCCCATACCACTTAGGAGGCTGATGCAAGAGAATCTCAAGTTCAAGCCCAGCCTGAGCTACACGGTAAGACCCTGTCTCAAAAAAATAAGAAAACAAAAACAACTTGCGTAACCATTCTTCTGTATGTTTGTGGGACTGGGGATCGCACACCGGGTCTTTGCACTGAGCTATATCCCTAGCCTGTTTGTATTTTTGGCTTTGAGATGGGATCTCCCTAAGTTCCCTAGGCTTGGCTCAGACTTGCGTTCTTGCTGTCTCAGCCTCATGGAGTGCCTGAGACAACAGGCCTCTCCTTATAACTGTTTCTTAATCGCACATATTGCATGCCGTCCTCAGGATACTTCTAAGAGTCCTCAGTCCTGGGTAGGTGACACGGGTGTGATTGTAAGCCCCACTGTGCTAATGAGCTGAAACTTTATAAGAGTTTCATCCCAGCTGACTAGTACTGCCTCCCTGTAGGGTCCCGTTCCCCACTCTACAGCTCTTGTTGATTTGCAAATGTTTTTTATGTAGGAACAACCACAGTCTTCAGCATTCTCATTATCAGAGCAGGTAGGATAAAGAGAAATGCATTAAACATTGACATTAGGAAGGTAACCAACAACTGAATAAATTCTGGGAGGCCAGAAGTGGTTTCGCTGGCCTGGAATCCTAGCCCTCTTGAGGCTGAGGCAGGAGGAGCCCATATTGGACACTTTAGTAACTTGGTAAGACCCTTTCTCAAAGTAAGCCATAAAATTGGCTGGGAATATAGCTCAGTGCTAAGGCCTGGGGTCCAGTCCAGCTTAGCCAGATCCTGTCTGAAAATCAAAAATAAAACTAGTCAGGGGTCCAGCACAGTATGAATAAACAAACTGAAAGAAACCTTTCTTTATAGCTCTAAATGCCTTGTTGCATTTCCGAAGTTACCAAATTACCTGTGAGTTTTTTATTTCAGTTTTCGTGTTACCTACCCAATACTAATCTGCTTGTGCACAGCAGCACTGGGGTAGTTTTTCGCTTAGGTGCTTTGAGGTTGCTGGCCACCTGCTCTCTCCATGCTGAGCTCTGCTTCCTCCCACCAGCCCTTTTTTTTTTTTTTTTTTTTTTTTTTTTTTTTTTTTTTTTTTTTTTTTTTTTTTTTTTTTTTTTTTGAAACAAGGTCTGTGTGAGTTTCCCAGGCTGCCCTCCTTACTCAGAACCCTCCTGCCTCTGCCTCCCAGGTCGCCTCTGTTTTTGATTTCCCCTTTGCGTTTTGGCTGTCCTGGGGATGGAGCCCACATCTTCCTGCAGGTGGGCAAGTGCCCTGCCCTCAGAGCTGCGCCCCTCACCCTACCACCTCAGCGCTGAAAACCGAGAAAGGCAGTGTGTTCATCACCCACCATTTTTGAGAGGCTGAGTCAGGAGGACCACAGTTCACACTCCACAATGTAATGAGACTGTTGCAAAATTAAAACCAACAAGTGGACTGGAGACATGGCTTCGTACACAGGCCCTAGTGGACTCCCAGTCCCCCATCCCAGCTGTATTTGCCTTTTCGTCGGTTCTGTTCTCTGGGTAAATGTGACGCCTTTCTCCCGTGGCCTCCCTCCCAGCCTCGCTGCTGCCTTTGTCATGGCTGGTATTTCTGGTCCTTGTGAGGGTAACCGCAGGGACTCAGCCGTGAGTTGCTCCCTGGTTTGTCCCTGGAGGTCCTCTGGCTCCCTGCATAGGCTCCATCTAGCTGTGGACTGGAGAGGGGACTTATAGTCTGTCTCTCTGGCCATAGGCTGGGTGTTGGTGCCATTAGTCCACAGTGACAAGTGTCACCAGGTACCTCTGTGGCATCTGTGACAAGGCCCTGGTGTTCCCTCTGCTGCATCCCGTGTTTTCCCAGGGACGGTTTTTTCCCATGCTGGACCCACCCTGGAATTTCAGGCACCCTCTTGAGCTCCAGTCAGTGCTATCTGTGTCCCAAGCAGCGACCCCTAGAGATTCCCCTCACGTCCCTGACAGGGATCTGAACCTGCCTCAGAACTCACTGCTTTTATCAGCCTGTGATTGGTGGCAGTTCCCGAAGTTTCCCAGGTTGGATTCCCACTCGAGATCCTTTTGCCTCATCTTCCTGTAATGCCAGGATGATGAGCCTTGACCACAGAACCCAGCAACATTTTCTAAAAACAAAACAAGATAGCACAGTAGTGTATGTCTGTAATACTGACATTCAGGGGACTGAGGCAGGAGGATCTCAAGTTTGAATCCAGCCTGGGCACCTTAGCAAAACTGAATAAACAAACAAAAACTAAAGGCTTCAACATCATACAACAAACCGGCATAGAACTCACAGCTTGTGAAGCCACCTGCCGCCCTGTCCTCACTGTCCTGGTCCACAGTCCTTTTCTGGCCCTGGCCCTCGGTTCTGCTCCCTCCTGCGTGATCCATTTTATCGATTTTCTTCCAGTCTGCCTCTTTGGTGAGTCGATATTTATCCACTGGCTGCTTTTCTTTTTTTCTTTCATCTTAACTCCTCGTCCTCTTAAAGTGTCTCAGTCTCTTCCCTCTCCCAACCTTTAATCAAAGGCTTCTATTTTTTTCCCACTTCGGGTCTTTTTCATGTAGGAACCGGAAGAACTCCAGGGATTCTAAATATTTGCTTAGAACTAGTTAACCACATATCATCAGTTTTCATAAATGCATTTTTTGTTGCAGGATAGGAACTAAATTTAATTTTTTTCTTCTGACTCAGTTTGTCTTAAAGATTTCTAAGGTACAAGTTGCAAGTGGAAAATTTTGGGGTTTTTTTGAGGCAGGGTCTCACCCTGTAGCCCAGGCTGGTCCTGAACTCACTATGGAGCCCAGTCTGGCCTTAGACTCCCAGCAATCCTCCTCTGTCAGCCTCCTGAGTGCAGGGATTACAGATGTGCACCACCAGGTCTGGCTGGTTTTTGTGTGGCGCTGGGGAATTGAACCCAGGGCCTTGCACAGACTACGTGAGCACTCTAACCACTGAGCTGTGTGTCCCGGCACCATTGCTTGTCTTGTCTTTTCAGTGCTGTGGGGGAGGGGCTACTAGGTCTTTGCTGCGCTGCCTTTGGCCCTTTGTTTCTGTTTGTATTTGTTTGGCATAGAACCTCACTGAACTTCCCAGGCTGGCCTCCAGCTCAGGCTCCTTCTGCCTCAGCCCCTGAGTCCTTGGGATTATGGTCCTGTGTCCCGCGTGGCCTTGAATAATGTACCAGACCATCCACGTCTCCCTCATCTAGCACGGGAGCTAGAATTGCTTCTCTGCGTCCTCAGCAGAGTGTTACAGTGACAGTGAGCTGTGTCTGGGTGGTTGGGTAGCCACTGCTCTGAGGGACGGGGTACCGGGGGCTGAACCTAGGGCCTTCGCACTGAGCTGTGTCCCTACCCCATTTTTATTATTTACTTGTGACAGGATCTCAGTTACTCAGGATGTGCTCATGCTTGGAATGCTTCTGCCTCAGCCTCCCAGAGTGCTAGGGTGACAGGCCTGTGTGGCCGCCACCATTGGACCCCGCTGTTGAGTACTTTTTGAAAGCTCTCTCACAGCCCCCCTGTCCACCTGTGTGTCACATCTCCCCGGGGGGCTTTGGGTCCTGCTTGGAGTCCTTGCCAGCCTGCCTCTGCTTTCACTTCCGTTAAATGGGGACATGCGGGGCTGTGGTCCACTGGGGCTGCTCAGGTAGTGTGCACCCCACTCCCCTCTTTGAGGTGCCGAGGTCTGGGACCTGCCTCTCTCCCCAGCTTCCTTGGACGGGGGTTTGTTGATCTCCTGCTTGGCATGTGGAATGTTGGAATGTTTTTGCAAGGGAGTCTGGGTGACCTGGGTCCCAACATGCCAGTGGCCCTCTGCGCTGCTTTGGCTCTCCTGGCTTATCTCTAAAGTTTCAGATTTTTGTTTGTGTTCTTTCCTTTGTTTTGCTTTGATTTTTGAGACAGGGTCTCACCAAGTTTTCCAGGCTGCCCTCAAAGTGGTGATCCTTCAGCCTCAGCCTCCCAAGCAGCTGGGGAAGAGTTGTACACCATTGTGGGCAGCATGGGTGACCATGTGGCTCTTTGGTGAACAGACTTAAGTGGGGGTTGCTCTGCTGTTGCTGCTAAGGAGTTGCTGTTCGCCTTCAGAACCCTGAGTTTGAGCCCTGCCGGGGCAGCTTAGACCTGTCTGTGTGGCCGGGGTGGCTCAAGGCGAAAGGAATGGGAAGTGACTGAGGAGCTTGATCTCACCCAAGGGCCATGGGGAGCCGTGGCGGTGGTGACGAGAGGGAGGCCTGCGAGGCTGCTCCGGCGCAGTGTCGCGTCACCGGGGCCCCAGCTGGATGCTACTACAGAACATGACCAGTCACCTGGGTGGGACATTTTTGAGGCCAGCCATGGGAACACGGAAATAAGAGAGGGGTCTGTCCAGGGCGAGTGGACACAGTGCGGAGCCAAGGCCGAGAGGCACGTGGGACCTCAGACTGGGGTAGGGTCTCTGGGGACTCCATCCACCCCAGCCCTCCTGGTTCTGGCCCCAGCATTTGGCTGGTGTTGGCTGCAGGCCAGCTGGCTGGCTGTCGTATGAGGGGCCAGGTAGTGCAGTTGACATCTGTGCAGCCTGGGTATGGTCCAGGACTCAGTGCCACCATTGCCAAAGCAGCCAGAGACGCTCATGAGCAGACAGGTTCTCTGCCAGTCAGACAGGGTTTCCCCTTAATACTGAATGGGCTCTCACTGAGCTACACCTCAGCCCTTTGTTTAAATTGTGAGGGGTAGTGAAAGAGCTCAGCAGTTAAAGCATTTGTCTAGCAAGTGCAGAGCCCTTGGTTGGATTCCCCTGCTCCACATAAGCCAGGCATGGTGGCGCATGCCTGTCATCCTAGCACTCAGGGAGGCTGAGGCAGGAGGATTGCTGTGTATTCGAGGCCAGCCTGGGCTACATGGTGAGTTCAGGACCAGCCTAGACTGCAGAGGGAGATCCTGCCTCAAAAATAATTAATTTTGAGACAGAGTCTTGCGAAGTTGCCCAGGTTGAGCTCAAATTTGCAATTTTCCTGCCTCAGCCTCCCAGAATAGTAGGGTTATAAGCCACTGGACCCTGCCTTTCAGCTTGTTTTTTGGAGTCTGGTTTGGTTTGGTGGTACTGAGATTGCTTTTCCCCAAGCTATATCTATACCCAGCTCTCTTTTTATTGTTTGAGACAGTGAGTTCCCAGGCTGGCCTTGAGCTTACAGTCCTCCTGCCTCAGCCTCCCAGAGCGCTGGGGTGACCGGCCTGCACCACTGGGCCTGGCTTCCCAGCCCCTTTTGTTTTTCATTTTGGGACAGTCTCGCCAAGTTGCTTAGGCTGGGCAGGAAATCGTGATCCTCCTGTCTCAGCTTTCCAGAAGTCTAGGATATCAGGCATGTGCCAGTGTGCCCAGCCCAGTAAAACTTCATTCACAAGAATGAGCATGGTGGGAGTGGCCGGGATCCACGTAACCCTGTGGGTACTGATGGGAACCCCGCGCTGTGTCTGCAGGTTTCTCCTGCCACTTGTGTGTGTCCCCAAGTTCTCTCTGCCATTGCTGTCCCCTTCCCCTTCTGGAGCTGAGGCTGAACAGAGCAGGGGATGAACCTTCCCTCTGCCTCCCACAGTTTCTCTCTGGCATTTTTAAAAAGTCATAAAAATATGGCACCCCGACAGCGGCGTCTTATTCTATTAGTATGTTTTAATTAGCACACAGGCATAGATAGATGTGCTATGAATATTCATGACTGGGTTATTAAAATGCACAATTAATCAGAGGCGGATTTTAATAACTATTAATGGGATGGTGGAGGGGCCTCCCCGTTTTTGCTATTTTTGGAAGGGTAGAGGAGAGATCCTGTCTGCCACCAGGCTATGGGTGCTGAGTTGAAGGGTCTGGTCACACTGGTCCTGGCCTGAGCTTAGGATGGAGCCTCCCTGTCCCCTCTGGGGTCCTAAATCCTCTTACATTGTAGGTTCTCCAGGCTTGGGGGACAAATACTAGCACAGACAAGCTTATGGCTGAGGAGTCATAGCTAGCAGGAGCCACAGGGGACAATGAGGCCAGAACATGCTATTTGGCTCAGTGTCACCTGGCTGGTGTACCCCCACATCCCCAGAAGTCCAGGGGAACTCAAGATTACAGTGTACAGACACCCCCAAACCAAGCAATAAATGCCCTGTGGATTTCTGGAGGTCCCGCTTGCCATGACAGCTTCCCAGCCCCCCACTCGCAATCACACTGGAAATTATTTGATTTGAAAACAAAACTCAAAATTAGATATGAATATTCATTAGGCTTGAAGATGTTCTAATATGCATAATTATGCAAATTAGGCAGCAATTAAACACCAGTTCTCCCGGGAGAGTGATTAACACAAAGATGCTGAAATAGAGGGATGCAGTTTGGAAGAAGTTCTCAAGCACAGATGAGCAGGGAGGCTGGTGAGCAGGGTTAGGAGTGGGTAGGGGCAGCCTGTTCCTGGAGTTGGTGCTGGAGAAGGAAACTGAGGCTGGCATGATCGGGCTTAGGGGTCCTGGGTCCATGCTTCTCTTTAGATATCTGGGCTCAGTGACCCCCACAAGTGGAGAGCCCCCCAGCCTTGGAGAAAGTGAGTGGGCTCTAGGGAAGGTTCCAGAGTCCTAGGTGGTAGCCTGTGAAAGCCTGTTAATAGGAGATAAGGCCCTGCCCCGCCTCACTGGGGACAAGATCCTCCACGTCCCCATACATCCCTCTGCCCCTCCCCCACTCTCCCCCAGGGCCTCCAACCATGATTCTGCTCTTCTCACCTCTTGAGGGTTTTTTTTTTCTTTCTTTCTTTGAGACAGGTTCTCTCACTTTGTAGTCCAGGCTGGCCTTGAACTCAAGGCAACCCTCCTGCCTTAGCCAGCCTCCCAAGTGCTGGAACTATAGGCATGCACCACCATGCCTGGCTTTATGTCGTGCTGGGGGATTGAACTCAGAGCCTTGCGTTTGCCTTGCAAGCGCTTTAACTGCTGTGCCATTCCTCCAGCCACCCCCATCTCTTCAATGGCAACAGTAGAGCAGGGGTCCCCTACTGTCTAGAGACCAGAGTTCATTTGTTCTGTATCTGCTAAGACCCTAGTGAGCCTTTCTTGATGAATCAGGGGAGGCTGTGCCTCAGCTGGATGCCATCCTTGCGTGGTCCCTTAGGTCCCAGCAAGGGCCTGAAGGCTGGGGAAGGAAGTGCAGCCCAGGAGTAAGGGCTGTGTCCAGGGTAGGCATGGTGACTGGGGCATTGATGAATCTGTAGGAGTGCCAGCAGAGACAGCCAGACAAGTTTCTGAGTTGCAAACCTGTAGATACAGTTTGGGGTGTTTGGCTGTTAGCCATGATGTGGGGTGTAACTGAGCTAGGGCTGGACAAGGCTCTCCACTCTCCTTCCTGCCTTGTAGGTCTTGAGGACCGGCCTAGCTCAGGATCCTGGGGCACCAGTGAC